>VXBT01011280.1:0-34092 GCA_013400235.1 Oriolus oriolus
AGGCTGTGCCAAACCAAAACATCACCCTGACTCCTTCAGGACAACATCCGCGGGAAGCACCGCAGATCCGCCTCGCAAGACCTGCGGCCTGGCCGCGGAAAACCCTCGGCATGCAGGAAATGCTATGGACCCCTCTGAAATGATGACTTAGGAGATTCCACTAGAAAGAGTATGTGGAATGTCGTCTGAAAAGTCCCTCGAGCAAAGGCAAAGAAACCCACAGCGGAAAGAAAAGGCAAAAAAACCCCAAACCCAAAAGAGAACGGTTAGTAATCTTCTTACCAGGGCACTCAATGACAGGAGAAAGGACAAAATATGCTATCCAATCACATTCACTGCTAATTTTAAACATACTGGAGTTAAACCCGTAGGATTTAAATGTGGAAAACTCATGATGTCAGAACTGGCTACCATAGATTTCTCCTGTCTCTCACACTTTTTGCCTCCCTTTTTCTGCCCTCTTTTCCTGTCACATTTCTCTCCCTTTTCCCACTCATGTTTCTCACACTTTGCCGCTCACATCCTCTGCTTTTTTTCACCCACTGGTTCTTGTCAGTGACTGTTGCTCTCCAATCGTTTATAGGTTTTGCTTTTTTTCCTGCAATCCTGCCTTCCACTGGTCCCAGAGCAGCAGCCCAAGAAGCCCTTGCCTGTGTGTTTGCCTGTTGCTCAAGCAGAATGTCTGTGCTGCACCTAAGGATCTCATTAAGAAGCATGTGATTGATAGAAGAAATGGGTGTTAATTTCTTCACAAACAACTAGATCTAAAACAAATGTCAGGAAAATTAATCCACAAACACCAGAGGTTTATGTCCAAAAAGGAGACAGAGGAGGCCTGTTACTTTATTTGAATAAAAGGAGAGGCCATGGGGCATTGCCCTGGGGTCTCTCAAACTGTTGGAGGACGCGGCCTCCTTTTTATCCTAATTTCCCGGCTGCATTTCCCTCTCTCTTTCCCCACTGGCTGAGGTATTGGAGAGGTACAGGCTTCCCAAATTGCCTAATACAGACCCCCTTCTAAAGTAAACCTCCCTTTTTTCTTTTTCTATGGAATTCAGGATTTCTTTCCATTACTTCTTTCATTTCTCAGTATCTATCTGTACCTATCAGCAGATCCACAGCTTGTTTGTAAAGAGTAAACTCTCTCACTCCTTTTATCAATCAGTGGAATTTCTCCCACTGTTTCTTTCATCTTTCAGTATGTGGCCTTTACCTATCAGCAGATGTTATAAACGTGTTAATTTGTAATCCAGAAGTTAGCATGAGCTATGAATGTTGTGTGGTTCTGAGTTAATTAAGTTGTACTGGGGCTGAGTTTCTAAAGTTAAATTAATTATAAAAGAAAGTTGAGGGGAACATGGGCATGCACCCGTGATGTACGGGTGTAATGTCCTTGGAAATTCAATGGACGGCAGCAGTACAGTCTCAACAAGTAAAGTGACATCACTCTGAACGCAGATTGGTAGACAAAGCGAGACAACGAGAAGGACATTTTGGAAAATGATTGGTCAGAAATGCACCTCGGAATGAACCAGTCTGGGGTCCCCAAACCAGCCAGTCGGGAAGCGTACTGAAACATGGACCAATCGTGATAAACCCAAGGGTATAAACACTCTCTCGGTGCCTTGCACCAGGTCCTCCTTCGTGGCGCGCTGTTCAGGCAGGACCCAGCGTCTCGCGAGAGCTGTTTCCTCTGTTTTGTTGTTGGGGACTTGGGCTTGCCTCGGGTCCCTGTCTCCAGCTGTTGTTTGTTTGTTTTTCGTTAATAAATCAGTTAACCTTGCCAGGTGACTGACCACGTTTTTATCAGCGGTTTCTGTCCAAAAAGGAGACAAAGGAGTCCTATTACTTTAATCGAATAAAAGGAGAGGCCATGGGGCATTGCCCTGGGGTCTCTCAAATTGTTGGAGGACGCAGCCTCCTTTTTATCCTAATTTCCCGGCTGCATTTGCCTCTCTCTTTCCCCATTGGCTGAGGTACTGGAGAAGTACAGGCTTCCCGAATCGCTTAATACAGACCCCCTTCTAATGTATACCCCCTTTTTCTTTTTCTATGGAATTCATGGTTCCTTTCCATTGCTTCTTTCATCTCTCAGTATCTATCTGTACCTATCAGCAGATCCACAGGTTTTTTTGCGAAGAGTAAACTCTCTCACTCCTTCCATCAATCAGTGGAATTTCTCTCATTGTTGCTTTCACCTTTCAGTGTCTAGCCTTTACCTATCAGCGGACCCACACTTTCTTTGTAAATAAAAATCCATCTCATTTCTTTAAGAAACAATCACATTCTGGAAGAATGGGTGTGGGGGTCCTTACAAACACCAAGCTCCTTTGTTGCAGGACCAAGCACAGTCTGAACTTCTGTACTTCAGAGGAAAATGCGTGGGCTTAACAGATTTATGAGTATTAACTTGTCTGCCCAGGATGGGCTTAGAGCTAACTTTAGTAATTGTGTAATATATGATGGGCAGTACATGTTAAAAAGAGAATACGTTTGTGGAAGTTGCTCTTTCATAGCCTAATTTTCGCACAAGATTAAAATAGTGCTAGCCGAGGCTTGTGTGTCTCTTGTGTGTGCAGAACAAAGGTGCCACACAGGGTGAAGCAGCCCGGTGTCTGCTAATGTCCATCTCAGCAGGCAGCTGAAAGTGGGGGTTCAGCTGAACGTGCCCTGGGGCCGGAGGGGCCACGGAGCGCACTGCAAGGTGCCCCCTAAGCCCCGGCCGCCATGTTGTGTGTGTCACCCTCAGCCCCGGCCGCCATTCTGTGTGTGGCACCCTCAGCCCTGGCTGCCATGTTGTGTGTGGCGCCCTCAGCCCCAGGCACAGAGAGCAGGACGCGCTGATGCCTTATCCTGGTCTTAAAGTTAGGAGAGCTGAACACAGTTAAGCGGGAAAATGTTTTTACCTTGGTATTTATTTAAGGATCCTTAGGGACAATGAAATGCACATAGAAATGCACCCCGAAGTCCCCACCGAAGAAAATGGCCACACACGATGTGATGAGTATACAATTATATGCCTTGCAAAAATTAGCATATCTATCAAAGGTTCCCCAATGAGGGACTCGGGTGAGACGCCCCACCCAAGAGACCCTCCCCCTGGATGGGCCTGTCTTTGTTTACAGAATGTGTTCTGGGGAGGACCTTGGTTTCTTGGGCTTTTAGAATGTTTAGTCTCTAAACTTAACGAAATACTAGGTCTAAGGGGAGTTATCGAACTTAAAAAATTATAACTATGTAAGCTAAAAGCACAAGGAATATATAAAGCTATATAAAAGAATGTATAAAAGGGGTATAAAAGAAAAGCAAAAAATCATCATGGCATCAGCGCTTCCCGGGGATTGGCGCTTGTTGTCGCAGCTTTTTCTTTCTCAGACTGGGATTTGTAAATGTGTTTTCTTTCCTAACACTTCTCCTTCTTTGCCCATAGACAAATTGCTATCTTACTCAAGTTACGCTAAGTGGGAGTAAGAGGGGCAGCTTCAGCTCACTATCACCTGCCTTGGCTTTGCTTTTTCAACCTTCTCTCTCCCACAGCAACCGGCATCACTTGGCTTTGAAAGCTTTCCGTAGGATAGCCTCCCCATCTCACATTCAATATATCAGGAAAATTCATCCACAAACACCAGAGGTTTATGTCCGAAAAGGAGACAGAGGAGTCCTGTTACTTTATTCGAATAAAAGGAGAGGCCATGGGGCATTGCCCTGGGGTCTCTCAAATTGTTAGAGGACGCAGCCTCCTTTTTATCCTCATTTCCCGGCTGCATTTCCCTCTCTCTTTCCCCATTGGCTGAGGTACTGGAGAGGTACAGGCTTCCCGAATCGCTTAATACAGACCCCCTTCTAATGTATACTCCCTTTTTCTTTTTCTATGGAATTCATGGTTTCTTTCCATTGCTTCTTTCATTTCTCAGTATCTATCTCTACCTATCAGCAAATCCTCAGTTTGTTTGTGAAGACAAACCTATGTCATTCCTTTCAGATAGGAGTTGATTCCTGCCTACGTTCATTGATGAAATCAAAGTGAGTAGAAATGCTCCAAGAGAATGACAACCTACCGTGATTATTAGATTAACTAAAGGTTATTTTCATATGCATGACAAGATTGTGGGGACAGAGCCACTGCATGGGTTTGGAGTGGTTCTGGCCATGTCGGCAGCAAAGTCCTGTTCCTGAGGGGGCTGCAGGTGCATGGGGGTCATCAGGGATCCAGGGGACAATGAGAGACCCAACAGGGATGGATGGCAGCAGTGACATCCCAGAAAAGGGCCAGGGAAACACCTGTGTCCCCAGGAGCCGCATGCGACATCACGGAGGATCCCAGCATTCCCCAGACTGCTGCTGGCCCTTTAGGGGACACTGGGGATGTGCAGAACAGGGGGATGAGGGGCACAGAGTGAAAGGGGTGCCCCAAAGAGGGAGGGGTGACACCCAAAATCGCAGGGTGGACACCCCAAAATACAAAGTAGGCACCCCAAAAATGAGGCAAGAGAATCCTAAAAAAGAAGGTGAGGGACACCGAAATAGCGGGGGAACACACCCCCAAAAATGGAGGTGAGGAATCCTGAAATGAAGGGAGGATTCCTAAAATAGGGGGACATCCCAAAAGCTCTTTTCCACTCCACTACAAATTGTTTGCTATTCCCTTTTAGACCTATGTTTACTCTGTGGAGTACAGAAGTGGTGTCATTTATACAAGTGCCGTGGTTCTATAGAGATCTGGAGGGTTTCGAGTGTCTTCCTGGGCTTCTCCTCTAGAGACCAGTCGCCCCAGCAGCAGCCCACCCTTGGGTCTGCCTCTTGGAGTTGCCCTGTATCTCAGAGGAAAGAATCCGAGAGAGAGAGAGACAGAAAGAGGGAGAGAGAAGGACACGGGGCACTGCCACCCTGGCTTCGGGTATACCGTCGCTGTTCCCCGGGCAGATGAGCAGCGCAGCTCCGGGCACAAGAGGCGCCGATTCCAGCGCCGGCGGGACCTCGGTGAGGCGGGGACGCGGCGCTCGGGCGGGATCGCGGGACGGTGGGAGCGGAGCAGACAGCGGCAGGAACAGCGGGACGGGAGGGCAGAGATGTGCAGAGAGACGGTGAGGCAGGAGCGAGGGCTGGGCGAGGACGGTCGGCGAAGATCGGGCAAGAGGAGGTGGAGGCTCGGGGCGGGAAGTGGTGGGAGAGCAGCTTCGGATTGAGGTAGTGCTCGGGCCCTCTGGAGAGCCTCTGCCTTGCAGCAGGAGTTATCCCAGAGCCTGATGACAGAGGCTCTCCTCACCCCAGTAGGCTGCCTGCAGGAATCTCCCCAGAGACAGAGCCCTTCTCTGTGAGAGGAATACAGGACTCGTCGTTACAAACAAGCTGTGAGCCTGCTGGTAGACAAGGCTAAGCACTACGAGATAAGAAAGACAATGGGAAGAATTCCATTGATTGATGAATTAAAGAGATATGTATCTTCAAACATACCAGAGGTCTGCTGACAAGGCGAGGTGTTATACATTAGAAGGGAAGTTTTAGATATTAGGCATTCCAGGAAGTCTGTACATCTCGAGTACCTCAGCCAGTGGGGAAAGACAGAGGGAAAATGCGGTCGGGAAACTAGGGAAAATAGGATAAAAAGGAGGCTGCGACCTCCAAAAATTCGAGAGACCCCAGGGGAATGACCCATGGCCTCTGCCTCTATTTGAATAAAGTAAAGGGAATCCTCTGCCTCCTTTTTGGACATAAACCTCTGGTGTTTGTGGATTAATTTTCCTGACATCAGTTTCCTCAGGGGGTTGCCCAGCAGCAGAGCCTTTCTCTGTGCATGTGCTGTTCCTGTGCAGCCCTTCTGGTGCTTGTCCACTCGACGTTACACCAAGTTAAATCAGATTTTTAGCCCTCACTTCAGAAATAAAACTGAACAATGTTGAAGCATTCTTATTTTGAAATTAAAGCAGTGCCTCGTGTGAGAAGTACCTCACTTTTCCATACAATTGAGAAGGAACAAAGTCTTCGAAGCGAAAAACTTTATTCGTCTGACTCAGCTGACTCCAGTAAACCTCTGCCTTGAAAGGCGAACAAGCACAGTTTTCATGAAAATAGCTACTTTTACACCCTTTCGTGGCCGGGGTGGTCCCTGACCCCTTTCCCATTGGATGGGCACTCAGGAACTTCCACCCTCTCCCGACTGCCTACTCCTCTGTCCCCACTCCTCTCATCTTTTTTTGGTCGTGTCTTCAACCATGTTTCTCTCCTGGTTCTCACCAACACTTAACAGGTGCAATGAACAGATTAAACAAACCACATCTAAACCATAGGTAACAACAAGTACAAAACAGAATGAACAGTTTTCTTTCTTTTACTCCTTTTATATATTTGGGCTGAAGCAAAATGTTATTTCATCCCTCACACTCACAACCACCAACACTTTTCAGGCCTCTGTACTTGGCATCTTTCTACTGCTGTTCTTGGACCACCACCTGAAACTGAATGTACTCCCAAAATACCTGAATGAAATTGGTACATGTATATGTACATGTAGCTTTAAATTTATACAAAAAGAAAAAAAAATATATTTAACCAGATGCGATTACCTGTCCCAACAAAAAACTCAACCCTAAAAATACCTGTTTTCACCACAAGGTGAAACTGTAAAGTAATAGCAAACTGCCACAATTCTGAGCTAAAGAAGGACCAAAGGGAGGAACATGAGATTTCAGAGGTTCTTCCAGTCCTTTTTCTGTTTCTCTTTTACATTGTCCCCTATTTTATCACCAAAATCAGCCACCTGTCTCCTTCATTTCCCTGTTATCTAATTCAAGGGAACAGTTCCTTTTCTCATGCTTTCTAATATATGATTCTTTTCATTTTCTTTATTAGAAGAGAGGCTGTGCTTTTATTGGAGATCAGCTAAACACCACATTGAGTGCTTCTTACACTTTACAGCATTCCAAATTAGATTATCCTTTTACTGTATTTTCATTCAGATTCTCTCTGTTGCATAAAAAAATAAATATTTCTGGTTTTTTATGTTTTACGTTTCCCAAGATGCCAGATGCAGCTTCTTATTCTAAATACCAACGCTAGCTCACACCATGAACTTTGAGGGATGTTTTTATGGGAACACGGAACTATTTAACAATTCCATAAAATGGAAAAATGTTGTTACCTTCAAGGAAGTCCTGTTTGCTTTTAAAAATTTGTATTCTTGTTCTTCTGTTTTCTAATTGATAGTCATCTTTCAAATGCAGTATAGTCATAAATTTATTTTGTCTGTATTACTTCATGATTCATCAGAAACTAAACTTGCAATGTTAATCAAAAGAGTAGGTTTTGATCCACTCCATTTATGATCTATTTATGTCACATTCTGTGCGTATAGCTTCATAAATACTATTTTATTGTTGCTCAGCCTGAGGGCAACTGAATTCTGGATACTCTGAGCTGGCAAAGGAGTGGAAGCAGCAAAGCTAGTAAAACCAGTACTTAAATGGGTTCTGAGATCCCGAAGATTGATCTTCTTTGGCCTTTGACCCACGGAAAAAAGATACCTATTTATGTCAGGCTAACCTAGTGCAGTTTAGTGCAAAGCAGATACTAAAGCAAAAATGAAAAAAGCCCTCCCAGATGACCTTTTAAAATTCCTTTTAGTTCAGGCTAAATGGAGTTGATGGATTTATGATTATTCTTCAGTAATGCCTTCAGTAAGATAGATTCCTTTCAAACACTGAAGAAGCAAAGCTCAGAAGTGGTAGAGAACAGGACCAGTTGATCTAAACCAAATCCTATTTTAGCAAAGTCATGGAAAAAAAAAGTCATTCTACGTCTAGCCCACATTGCAGAAATTGATCCAGGTTAAGAACAGATAAGGATCATTTGCCTGTCAGTTCAGTCTTCTGGACCACCAACCATGCAAGTGTAATTTTAGCTGTCATAAAATAAGATTGTGTAATTATGACTTCTTGTTTTGTCTTCGTAGACAAGACACACAACTAATATCTGAAGTACCTTTTGACAACATCTGCATGGAACATTCCAGTTCTATGTAACTTTAATTAAATTCTAAAACTGAAACTCTGGAAAGCAGCAAATGTAATTCTTAATTTCAAAGTGATACTTTATTTTTATTTACACGTTAATTATTTAATTGTCTTTAAATCTTTAAAATGCAGAATGTGTTGTATAATTAAACAAAATGTATTTGCTTGGTTAGTTTAACTGGTTAAATTCCTTTTTCTTCCAAGGACATATTGAATCTAGAAAAGAGAAAGCTGTAGAAAGAATAGCACTGAAGAGTGCTGACTAGATTTAAGACATCAGAAGAGAGAAGGGTAATATTTTTTTTCCAGTTTCCCAGTAATAGAAAAGTAATAGAATTTTTAAGTTCAGGAAGGAAAACACAAGCTAAGTGTAGGGAAAAGGAAAATCTGGGATTACTTGTTGGCATGAAGATTTAACAGAGAAAATACATGATTTTCCAGAGCATGTAGCTTAGGAAACTTGAGGCTTTCAAGAGTTTAGCCATGTGTCAACGCTGACTCAGGCAGGTGAATGGACGCTTCTGTTTTTCCGTGTTTCAGCAAAAGAGTGGTGACAGGAATGCTAAATCCTCAGGTTAAAGGCAAGCTTTATGTGGAACTGGCTATCTCAGTGTAAACCTCACGGGTGCACAGCACGTTTTATTTCCACATAGCTGAAATAATTTAGTCCAGCCATGATTGGGTTCTGCGAAATGGAACTGCGGTGCCTTGTCCCGTAGCGACTGAGCCGGCTCCACGCAGTGCCCATTCCTCCCATTCCTTCCTGGCAGCAAAACTTGCTTGAGGCCTTTAGAAAACACCTGTGGAACACAGGCAGGCTCCCTGGATGGCGTGGGCAGTGAGTGCAGATGGTGTTTCTGCTCAAAGTGTCCTTTCAAGGTGCTTGGCACAACTTTCGGGTTTGATTTGTGATGGAACCGCCCTGGTTGGGACACAGCGCTCAGAGGGTTCGGGTTGGAAACCAGCTGGGAAAGCTTTACCAGGAGAGATACCCAGGCGTGTTCCAGTCTGTTTTTAAATAATTTGGCACACCTGTGTTGAGTGTTTTGATTCACAGGGTCTCAGCTTTATCCAGTGTGCAGGTCAGGGTATGGAATGGCAGGAATGGCTGCTGGCCTCCCTTTTTACTCTCAAAAGCTACTGGAAGGTGATGGGGCTGTTTCAGCTTTTATCACGTCATGACAGAGTGAAGATGACACATAATCAATGCTGTTTCCAGATTAATGAGCTGTATTATTTTATCTTTATACCCAGAGATTAATAATTAATCTTACTAATAAAATGTCCTGGAAGATAATGGAGTACAGGAAGCACATCCTCAGTTTTTTTCCTCAAGATAATGATGACTGTCTGCTTTCTGCTTTGTTTTGTAATTATGCTGAGTAACACTGACAATTCTTGAAAATACAGTTGCTTATTGGTGAGAAAAAGTATAATATGCTAGATTCAATGAAGAATTTGGCTACCAATACACAGATTATCAGCCATGGAAATGTTTGTCTTCTGCTGTTAACTATGTAACTTTTCTGTCTTCATAAATTCCCAGTGCATCACTGCCGTGTAGAATGCTGATGGTCATATAACAGATTTTTTTTTCTATTTTTGCTATTTTTTAAGATAGCAGGGGTGAGGAGAAAGTCATAGACAGCTGGGACTTGCTCAGGAAGGACCTCAGAAGCAATGGTTTGCACAGGGGCTTAAATCTCACATGAGATTGTTCACCTCCTGAAGCAAGGAATTCCAAATCATCCACACACTGTTATTTAAAACATTCTGCTAAATGTTGTACCCTGTGTGGGTGTCACCCATCACTGAGGGGACACAGTGATTCCTGACAGTGGTGACAGTATGAAATCACAGTGACAATTACATATTTGTTTCCTTTAACAGGATAGAATGATTACTATAGCGTGTGATTTATTATTAAAATGGCACAGGACCTCTGCAAGCAGGGGTACTGTGAAGCTGGGACTATTTTCCCACATGAGTTTTTTCTCATACCAGACTGAAGACCTCATGAGCACACAACTGATTTATGCTTTCTGCTTGTTGCCTTCCTTCAGCTTGAAAACTGAATAGTTTGGGTTTGGAAAGGCAGGGTTTCCCTGCTGCTCCTGGGAAGAAAGCATCTTCCCATCTTTATCCACTTTTGTAGAACTTTCTCTGACTAATCAGCTGGATGTTTAGGGTTTTCAGTTCTGTGGGAAGGTTAAAGATCAACAAAGAAGTCCAAGAAGGGTCAAGATTTTGCAGGCTATTGGAGGATAGAAAACACATAATATAATCAGAATATTAGGGTTTGTTTGGTTTTTTCCCTTCCATATTAATCTATCTAGAAACAAGTTTGGAGCTGACTTTAATCTGAGTTTGCTCAGAATATAAATGTCTGCCTATTGACAGAGCAGCCTTGGAAAAATCTTGACAGGGAGAGGAGGAAAAGGTTAACACTGAAACTTACTGAAGTATGTTCTCCACTGTCTTTGAAGGATCTTTATTCCCATGGATTTGAGGCTACCAGATCCAGATATATTACCACGAAGGAAAGAGAGAACCATCACACAAGCCATCCTGATTGTTGTTATGTGAACACGGAGGTTTCCTTCAAGAGAGGAAGATGCTTTCCAGTGTGTGGCCCTGTAGGGATCCAGAAATCTCCTTGTCCTGGCTCTCATTCAGTCTGATTTGAATGTTTCTCAGTGTTGCACACCATGTTTTGTTCATTTCAGCTAGATAGGATGATGAGCTTGGAGAGCATGATTTATTTTAATTAGGTCTTAGCATGGCTCATCCACATCAGTAGGCTGCAAAATTAGAAATGTTTGTTTGCTTGTTTTCTGTGAGCTTGGAGCAACCTAATTAAAACTGGAAAAACTGTAAAATGCTCAGACTCATAGGATGAAGAGTGGAAAGAGTTTGTTTCTTTCATTTCATTTACCATGTAATTCTTTATCTAAATCTGTTACCAAATAGGATTTCTCAGCTGTGTGCTGTATTTTTGACTATTCATAAAAATTGCTAAATGCTGATACTCCCTTGTCTGCTTGGTCCTTGCTCTCTCTGCGTGGGGTTGGGCATGGCTTCACAATGCCAGTTCTTGTGCGAGTGTCTCAGGAATGAAGTTTGCAGAGTGGCATTCAGCTCTCTTGTTTGGAGCTGAAAACTGTTTTCATGGAAGTTTTGTCAGTGGATGGTTGATTTCTTGAGTTTTTCACTCATATGTGTACCCTGGTTGGAACAGTGTATCATATGTGTTTTGTTTTCAAAAAAATACTAGTTTCTTGCTCAAATATTGGCTGTCACAATAAAATGCTATGTGTAGCCTATAAGAATCTTAGTTAGCATCTTTCTCTTCTCTAAAATCTCTTGCTGAAGTGTGTTTTATTGATATAATTATTCTTTAAATCTGATCTACTTTAAAACCTTTTTGTCTGTTTTTTAACTAAAAGTATTCTGACCTACATACCCTCCTTTCAATTGCCTTTTTTGTGTTTGTTTTTTTTTTGCCCAGGAAGTCTTAGCAGAGCAATATTGTAATTGAAGGTTAATTGCCCTTCACCCAGTTCTTCATCCAATGCACCATGAACCTGCTCATCCCACAGCTGGACAACTTATATTGCTGGCAAGAGGTAAGAGCAGCATTTTGTGGCTCTGTAACTTCTTGTGTTGGTGTGTGCCAACAATCACCTTTCTTGAATTCAAGATATATGTACCTTTGAGAAAGAATGTTCAAAGTACAATGATTTCTTCCTCCTCACTCTAAGAATAAATAATTTTCCAGCTTCTGTTTTGATCCAGGAAGTGCATTGTATGCTATAGCATTACACTCTGTCAGGGCCTTGTTCTAAATCTCACAGCTGGTTTTAGTGGATTTTTAAAAATGTCTTAATATGGCATTAATATGGCTAAAGTCATTACAGAGCTCTGCAAAACAGGCCCTAAAACAGGGATGCTTTTTTAAAACTGGACTCCCTACAGCAGTAAGTTCTTTTCTTTCCCCCCTGCACTGGTAGCCTAAGATATGGAATCACAAATACAGCAAGTGAAAAAAGTGGGTGAAACTGATGAGACCCACGGCACTGCTTCCATCAGCCACAAAAACACTTTGTTATTTGTTTCTTGTGATTTGCTCATTATTATTTTTTTTAAGTGGTAAAGAGTAGAACTCCTCCCTTTACACATGGAGGTGTTTTCTCCCATGGCTGTGCTCGCTTAACTCAGATTAATGCTAATATGAATTGCATCCTCATTTCAAGAAAAAGGCAGATCCCTTGGTGCTTCCCAGTGACATTCATTTTAAAGCCACCAGGTGTGCAGTGCCAGTCTCACTATCTCAGCTGTTTTTATTTTTTCTGCCCTGCACTAGCGAAGCAAGCTGTCAGAAACAGAAAGATATCCATGAGCACTGCCTAGACCTTCACCATAACATAAGGAAGCAGGATCCTAATTAGCTTTGGAGTACGTTTCCTTCTCAGAAGGATAGATATATTTAGAAATCTCTCTTCACTGATAATCTCACAACACTTGCTTGGTCCACTCTTTTTTTTTTTTTTTAGCTCCAACAGCAGAAATGCTCTCTATCCCTCATCATCGTGACAAATCCTGGCAAAAATCCCTGGAAAGAAAACGAGAAGATTTTTGGTGTGTGAAATTTTATCAAGTTGAATACATAGTAACAAATACACATAATTTAAGTGCCAAATTTCTCAAGCATGTGGGTACTTAAAGCTTCCAATCACTCCAATTGCTGCCATTGGACAAACCCGGAACTGAGTTTTCTGTGTAACTGCAATAGTCCCATTCTAGCCAACCTGAAAATACATGATTTTAATGGAGTTGAAGTTGTCACTGAACAGCATAAGAGCTCCAGTTCCTTTCCTGAAGCACTTGCCCAGATCTCTAGTGAAGAAATTTGACCACACCATAAATACATTCACCAACCCATGCAATTGCAAGAATTGCTTGTAAAAATAAATTCTTAACAAGAAATATTTTTAAAAAAGGGAAAAAGAAAAGGAAAAAGTACTTTTTTTAATATCCTTTTTATTTTCCTCATCCACTCTGTGTAGGACCACTAGATGCCACTGTGCCCTAAGGAAGAAAAAGAACCACGGCTTCACCGCCAGCTTTAAATCCAGAGCACAAACAGTTTCAGAAAACCAGTGTTGATTCAAACACTGCAATTTCTTGAAGTGTCTTTGTGACCAGGCACAGCCAGACTGTTGATAAGCACAATTCCCTGAAGCAGGGTGTTTAGTTCAAGAGGGTTAAAACACTTTGAGGTGTCACAGCTGTTTGCAGAACTGGTGCTAAGAGCTGGTGGAGTTTTCAGCTGGGGAGGATCTCCCCCAGCAGAGCAGGAACATCCCCTGGCAGCATTCCTGCTCCCTGTGGGATGGTAGTTGCTGCTTTCTCACTCTTTCTTTCTCACAAGAGAGTGGTGCTACAGGTGCTGAGATTCCATTTACCTGGAATCACTTACAGTAATCAGTACTGGAATGCTTAGAAGGAGAAAAACAATCTTGCAGGAGGAAGAGCTGGATGACCTGGTGCTGCTTTTGTGGCTCCAGCAGTTGTATAGGGCATAAGAAAAAACAGCTCAGAATGTTGAACCTGAATTCATCATCATGAAATGACATAACTGCAAAAGGGATACTTTTTTTCCCCCCCCATCTTCTTAAATTATCTAGTTTTTGCATTTTCTTAGTGTCCCGGTCTTATAGGAGGAAATGTTTTGTCCAGCAGCACAGAACAGCCATAATTTTATATCAAAAATCATCTGTGGTTTTACCCTGTCAGAGAGGACATGCCCATGAAATTCACTGGTATTTCAATGAGGTTTGTAGACACAGTAATACCTTCCCACCAATACTTGTGTCTTAAAACCTTTTCCCAGCTCTATTTTAAAGAAATGCCCATTAGAAAACAACCCCAAAACCACCCCCCCAAACCCCAAAAAAACCCACACCAAAACCCAGCTCCTCCCATAATTTTAATATGCTGCAATTTTCTGAGAGTAAGAATGGAAAATTAGATATTTGAACCAGGAGGTCTACAGGAGGAGCAAAATATTACCTACAGTGAGGTAAACCCTTCTGTTCCCACAGTGAGACACAGCTCTGTCAGAAACGGTGGCAGAAGAATTCAGAAGAGGAGGGGGATTACATGATCCCCACCTTTCTTCTTGTGTTTCTGTCAGTCCCACAGCTGTCCCTGAGCTGGTCTGCATGTTTTTTTTACCTCAGTACAGCTGTATGAATGTGTAAAATATTTTGAAACACACTTACTTTACAGCCTGCAGAATGCCAAAACCCCAAAAATATTCATTGCTATTAAAACATCTTTTAATTTCAGAAACACTTCCTCAAAGGTGGGTGTATTTCTCCCCCTGTCTGGCTGCTGGAACATTTTGATGCAGGCTTCTGTGATCTTTTTATCACATCCAGCTGACGCTGAGCTGAATTTCAATTACACGTAGCATTTTTTCTCCTCCAAATTTTCTGAGTCTTTGAGCAAACTGCATGACAAGGCATTCAGTAAAGCCCTGAAATATTAATACTATCATAAACCATAGGTAGGCTGAATCTGAATTTCACCAGTGTTGGTGTGCAGGCTCTTCCCCACATCACCACTGGTAAAAAATGTTAAAGATAGATGAGGGAAGGGAAGGTTCGGGAAGGTGTGGGAAGGTGTGGGAAGGTGTGGGAAGGTGTGGGAAGGTGTGGGAAGGTGTGGGAAGGTGTGGGAAGGNNNAAGTAAGGGGAGGGTAGGTAAGGGAAGGGAAGGGAAGGGAAGGGAAGAAGGGAAGGGAAGGATTACAAACACCCACTTTTGTGCCTTCTTATGCAAACCAAGCAATAAGCATTCTCCACATTCTTATCATTAATCTGTGATGAATCCCTCAGTCTACTGAAGGTGCCATTCTCTGTGCCTTCATATGTTGCTCTGACTTGGTAGAACTTTGGCTTCATTCACCTTGCTGATATTTTTTTTCTGTCATGGAAAAAAAAATCTTACTGAAATTCCTGTGGGGTCATTAGGAGGGAGGCTTCATGGAATTCCTTAGGAAACAAATACACGAAGAAAAAAATAGAAATAAGAGTGCTCTGTTAAGAATCAAAAGCTTATCGCATGTTGAGATTCCACAAAAAAACCACCAAATCCAAACCCAAAAAACTGATTAAAATGGCAAGATCCTGCGGTGAGACGAAGCCTGTTCCCAGGTGCTTCAACACTCTGGCACACACTTTTCTCCTGTCCTTTGCTAGTTTCCCTATGCATTTGTAGTGAAGTGCTTCTGCTGTCAAGACATTGTAATGAAAGTAAAACCTATGACACTGGTGCTATTCAGCCACAGACTGCTCACCCTGTTCCTAAGCCAAAAATGCTTTTCTGGCCTTTTCTTTCCTTTTTTGTCAAATTAAAGATGCAAATGACATCCCAGTGGTTGAGATATTACAACAAAAAAACCTCAAACCCCACCTTTCCAAACTTTGTGTGCCCTGCACTAAATAAATACGGCATGAGCAGAGGTGTTCTATTTGCACTGCCCTTTCTATTCAGAATGTCTAGCGCAGCTCTAAAGTCTGCTGAGTTTCTGAAAATATTGTAGACTGTTTTAGGTGGTCCTTGGAAAGAACCTTGTGCACTGAACAGAGTTGCTCTGTAACGTTTTAGAATTGCATTAGTTGTAGCTACAGAATCAAATCGCCCCAAAGTCTCAACCTCCCCATATACTAAGAAAAAAATATGCCGCACAAAGTGTGATTGTGTTTATAAAAACCATTTCCCAGGCACTCCTAGGCCAGTGAACTAAAGAAACCGAAGTATTTACTGAAGTAATTCAATTCTAAACACTGGCCCAAAAAAAAAAAAGAGAAAAAGACAAAATCCACCAATATGTTAAATTAATCTTTAAGAATTAAATCAAACTGGCTTCATATGTCAGGAGACTTTTTTTTGTGTTTTATGGTATTTCACACATTTGCTGATAATTTTTTTCTACAGATCCAGCTAGGCTATTAGCGCAATATATTGACCAATTAATTAGCACTTTTAGTCCAAACACAGAGAACTTGTAATGAAATATCTTGGGGCTTGATTACTTATTTTGGGTGTGCATTTGTTTGTTTTGGGCAAAGGCAGTTGTAATAAATTCTCTTAGAACAACACAAAATGAGTCAGTGGCATAGGTAAATACAGTGATAACTGTTACAGAAGCAGATATAGATAATAACAGAATATATAATAATAATAGTAATAATAGAAGATAATAATAGAATGTAGACATTAACACATGGATTGAAGGTGGGAGATCAGGAACTTCTGCTCTCCTAAACCACAAGCACAGTGGGGACATTTAATGGGATAATAAAGAAATTAACAACACTGTTTCACACAAGAGGCTGTGACCAAACATCACAGGTCCACAAAAGTACTTCAGAATATTTACCAAAGTTTTTGTACTCTTGAGAGGGATTTAGTGGAAGTCATGTTACATATTTTGCCAGTGTTGGAGCCAGTGTTTCTTAGAGGTCAGGAGGAACTCTTGTGTGATTAGCAGATTGTTCCCATTTGCATGAAAACAGTCACTTCTGGAGACACAGTACCAGACTCTGAATTGTCTTGGGTTTGGTCCAGCTGGGAAATCCCGATATTTCCCATTAGATGTGCAGCTGAAATGCTGAACAAACGCCTTGTCCCCTCGCTGGGGAAGGGAAAAGAGAAGTGAGATTTACAGGGTGGGGACTACGCACAGAAGTATAGAAACTAAAATGTTCTACAGCCTGCCTACTGCAGCAGCTTAATTTAAGAAAACAGCTTTTATTCAGGCAGGGTAGCAGCCAGATTTATAGGTGGTATGAACTGTTCTCAGCCAAGACTGGAAAGACATTCAAAGTTCATGGGGACAATCCCCTACAGCATTTTCTCATGCAAAAGTGCAATTGACTTGAAAAGAGTGTTTTGGCAGGGAAAATAATTTTTGTTCAGAGTTTATGTTTAGCAATAAAGAAGAAATAGTTTTAGGCAGATCATATGGCAAGAAAAAAAAAAGCCCAAACAAAATGTGTTACAGTGCTAAAAAATTGTTTTAAATTATACAGTACCTCAATTAATACCCAGAAGTTGGATAAAAACTTCCTTGAAAAAGTACAGAAAAGCAAATAATAGTAGGAATCTTGTGGCAAGGACTAGATTTCTGGTACTGTGAATTCTTCCATAGCTGAGTGA
This sequence comes from Oriolus oriolus, assembly GCA_013400235.1. Taxonomy (NCBI): domain Eukaryota; kingdom Metazoa; phylum Chordata; class Aves; order Passeriformes; family Corvidae; genus Oriolus; species Oriolus oriolus. The sequence continues at coordinate 17,238 of VXBT01011280.1, forward strand.
TCCAGACAGTGATTCTCAAGCTTTGGGTTTTGTTACCAGTCCAGTTTCATACTTTATAAAAGAAACCAACTTTATGTCTCTCTTCTAATGCTGCTCTGAAAATATTAATACTTTTTTGCATAGGAATGAGTGAGATTTAATTCTCAGATGGATTAAAAAGTGTTTTGAGGTGTTTAAAAGTCGCAATTAGATTTGAAAGGGTCCTTTAATTTCATGGCTTTTGGTACCTTGAGGTGGATTTTAAGAGATGGGGGCATGGGAATTGGTCATATAGTACCAGAAGAAGTGGAGGAGAAAAGGAGAAGGGCTCTTGTGGATTGGCAGTAGGTAAATTAGCTCTCATTTTGCACACACCCCAATTTCTGGCAAAAGCAGAAGATGGAGAACTGGCTTTAGAAACAGTCTTAACAAACTTTAATAACTGTAAACTGTACACCTGTAAAACTTCTGTCTTTCTGTCTCCTGCTATGCCATTGTGTGTAGGACTCCATTATCAGGTAAGAGAATATATTTGAATTCAGCAGCAATGATACATGGAATCTTGCATTCTGAGTCAAATTGTGCACTACAACAAGGTAATGTGGGGGTCTGTGTGTCTTTTTTTGGTTTTGGTTGAAAAGAATTCTTTGAGAGTGTTTAGCTTTTTGCTTCCTTTCAGTTCATTTTCTTCCTTCATAGGTGTGTTCTGGCTTTGCTCCTGTTCTTCCCAGCTGTTGTCCTGGTTCCTTGTGATAAGGCTGGTATCAAGCTCACCCCGTCCTCAAGAGCCTCCCAGGAGAGGAGGTGATGTTTGTCAAAGCAAAGCCAAACTGTGCAGATGATGGGGCCCCCTGATGCCTTGCTGAGTTGAAAGCAGTGCCATTTATCTTTTCACCCCTTGATAGTCACTTCCTCGTTTTCTTTGCTAAAGCGTTAAAACTGACGGAATTATCGGGAACTGCGCAGGAAAGGGCTGTATGATAATTTATCTTTACTTAAATATGCATGCACAGACACACAAACACACACACTGCCTCCTTTGTTTGCAGCGCCAGGCTGAGCCTGTGAGCAGAAGGCATATCTCAAGTGTTTCCCAAACTCCGTGGCTGCGTTGTTTCTGAACAGCATGTTTCATTTAATTAAGACACAAATGATGTTGTGCCAAAGCTGTTATGACTGCTGCATATATCACAATTAAATAAAACCCACAGAAGCAAGGCCTGCAAAGTCACATTTCCAGGCACAGACATATATTCCTTTATCTGTAGACAGTCCGTTTGCTATTCACAGGCGTACCAGCACACAGGGTGTTCCCTCAGGCAAGCTTTCTGTACATTCCTGCCCCTTTTTCCTCTCAAAATGCCAGATATATCTGACCCAAATTTCCTCCCCTCCCCGCCCCCCCCGCCCAGATTTAATGTGTTTTGCTAGGTGGACAAAATGGCACATGGCATAAAGGGTCCAGTTGGGACAGTCTGGAAAATGAGAGAGAAAAGAGAGACACAAACACAAAACCTTGTTGAAGTTGAGAGAACAAATAAATCAGTCTGAGGAAGTGCCTTTGGACAAGCCACTGAGCGTGGTGTTGCAGCAGCCTGGTGTGTTACCATCTGGGAGAGTTCAAACAGGCTGTAAATCCCAGGCCCTCCAGGCTGTGGGAAGCTGGCTTGGAGAATTTCTTGTTTTCTTTCTTGGGAGGTAAAGTAGAGACTGGCTAGCTGATGCTGTAAGCATTCCCTGCTGGCTGATCAACATCAGACAGAAGAATTTTCTTAACTTCCAGCCAAAGATAAGGCCAGACAGTTTACAAGAGAGAGAAAGAGCTTGCTGAAATAAAGGGCAGAGCTGACAGAAAAAAATCATGCTAGTTAGAGAGGACAGTGCCCAAGGGCAGAAGGACAAGCATTTCAATCTTTTTTGGTTGTGTTACACTGAGCACTGAAAGTCCTCAGACCAGATTTCAGAGGCACATCATCATTTCAGTGAGATGAGCACACTGAGCCACCTTCATGTAGGTTCTGCAATGCCTAAAAAAATCCAACCGAGCCATTCAGTGAAAGAGCTGGGCATGAAGATGGAATGCATGGGGAACCTTAGGCAGCCTTGAAGGGTGATCAGAGTGGCTGTTTCTAGTGACTGACTAGGCAGCGTAGATCCATGATGGTGTATTCAGGTGGCAACTGCCTAGGGACAGCTGGCAGAAAGTACCAAGCATAGGAATGTACCTGAACTCCTATAAACCTTTAATTTCATTCCCTCATCAGAATGCAGAGCAGAGCACTGTTAGGCACGAGGTGTCTAAGTACACTGGGGTATCCTGTAGAGGGTACCTACAGATCAGAGCTGGAGTGCTCTCATACAACTGCTCTTGCTCAGAATATGTGGAATTGGGGGATGCTGGCTGAGGGCTTTCTTTTCTGGAGTCAGTGAAAGCCCCATTCTCCAGAGGCACACTTAATCATCAAGCTCCAGGAAGGCCTGTGCCAGGCTTACCTTCCTTGTGAAGTTTGGCCATTGCCTGTTCAGGAATGCAGGAGCCCTCAAGCTGGGAAGAGAACAAGCAAGAGACCATGAGTTAGGCATGATATGAGCATCTCTGTCAGGCTGGGGCCTGGATCTGCATACCTAGGTTTGGATGGCCTTCCAACATTTATTGATAGCCTTGGAGAACAGGTTCTCAGCTCCTGAAATGAGAAAGTGCCAGAGCACACGCAGAAGTCTAACCTTGGCTGTAGGAAATACTGCTGTTCAAAATGAAAGCGCTGTTCTTGCAGGCAGCTATCAGGACTGGTAGTTACTGGCAAAAGGAACCTCTGAAGTGCGTTTGGATTTGGATGCCAATAACCACTGTAAGGTCTCCTTTTATCTCTACATTTCATTCAATGTGTGTTTCCTAAATTCACTTAATTTCTGGCCTCTGTATCTTGTAACTCATCTTAAGTTCTTCCAGTTCCCTTCAGAAATCAACACCTGGAGTCTGTTGTAATCCTGATACTGTGACCCAGAGCTCATTTTCTTTCCTCTGGCAGCTCCAGCTTTTCACTGGGATAGGAAAATTAACCTCACATGTAGATAAAAGTTTCTGGCAAGTCAGTGTCTAGTTTCTCCATTGGCTGTCAAATCTTACAGGAATGTAGCCATCATCTGTGAAAGATGAAACACTTTTCTCCACAAGAGAGAAAATCAAGCAGTGTGAGGCAGAGTCCTTCCCAATTCACCAGAGATCCTCACCCAGGTCTAGTTTTCACTCGAGTGCTTTTTTCTACCCACTCCTTTCCTACTGTGTGAACTGCACATCAGGAGGATCTGAGGAAAAAACAGACAGATCAGAAGGGATTCAGAGAGGCAAAGATGAAGCTGGCTGTGTGTGACACAGTGTTATGCAGCAGCATGCTGGGAATTACTCACTGTGAGACCAGAAAAGCCAGTACAGCACCAGTAGACAACTGGTTTCAGTCCAAAGGACCAATAAAGGGGAGGATGGGAACAGATGAAAATTGTTTTCTGGGACTTCCAGATTTGCAACAACTTCTTCTGTGTCCTTGTGTTAAACTGACAGCACCTCACTGGAACCAGTGGCTTATTGGGAAGGACATGACACCCAGTCAAGTACCAGCAATGCAAAAGGAGAATGGATGTGATGAGCCTCGGTGGCCCACCTGGCTGTTTCAGGAGCAGGATTTTTCTGAGAGGCTTAGGCTGCTTGCAGGAAAGCACTGAAATAAAACCAGATTTTAAGTAAACATCCCAGCATCCCCTACTCTGTTCTCACAGCACTGTAGAAAACAGCACATGGCTGACCCAGTGCTAAATGTTTGCTTCTGTGTCTTTATCACTGGTTTTCGGATAAAACCAGCTCGTGGAAATGAAGTAAAAATGCTATGAGTAGTTCTGGCACGGGCAGTTGAGCAAGGGTGCTTTGTTGTGAGCAGCATAATCTGGCACTAATACAGAAATGAATGTTGTCAGCTACAACAACAGAACAGATCTGTAATCTCATTAGGAAAAACAGGGAGTGCTGCACTGACCGTGGCACCGAGGGCTTTTGCAGTCCAGGCTGACTGGTTAGATCGAGTCACCAGAACAATGTCCAACACCATCCACAACAGTTTGAATACTTAATCTGAGATGTGGGTGAGATTTTTGTGCTAGCCTAAGATTGAAATCAGGGAATCCCAGAATGGGTCAGTTTGGAAGGCACCACACTGGGTCATCTGGTCCAACCTTGTGGCCCAGGCAAGGTCATCCCAGAGCACGTGGCCCAGGATTGTGTCCAGATGGTTCTTGAATATCCCCAGTGAGGGAGATCCTCAGAACTCCTGCTTATGTTATAAACAGCTAAAACCAGCAAAGATCTCTGTTTGCCTGATCCTGACAGACCTTTAAACATATAAAGCTTTATTTCTAGGTGCACCTTGCCAGATTTCTCTCATGACAGCACTGAGCAGTTCCCTTTTAAAGTGCCTCCAGGACCCACACATCAGGCATTGCTCCACCTGAGGATGTGGGAGATGGTTCTTAGGGCTGAGGCTGGCATCTGTGAAATCCCGATAACTTTCATTCATCAGGAAAGAAACTGGCTATTCTGCCTCAGGTTGTTGCTCAGCAGGTCCCACACTTATTAAGCACACTGAATTTCTTCTCTCTGTGAGGCAGATGGAGGATTCTCTTGTACATTTTGTCTGGCAGGGATTTTGGAGGCCAGAAATCCCAGACATGTGCACCAAACCAAAACAATAGACCAGTAGCCACTGACAGTCAGGGAGTGGTAATCTGTTGTTAAAAAACACAGCATTAGCAGGGTATAAATCCTATCCAGGTTCTGCTCTCCCAGTTGCAGATGATCCTGGGAGCAGGAGCTGGTGCTTGGACCACAGAGAGGCAGAAAGCATCCTTGTCTGCATGGACTTGAAGTCCTGGATTGTTTTGCTGTTCTGTGCTCCCCGAAAGGCACTGTGGAATCTGCTTCAAGGCCATCAGCTCTAAGGTTAAAAGTGCCTGCTTTCTCTGGCTGGAACAAATGAGTTCTGTGTGCTGTAAGAATGAGGAGGCTGGGGCTGAGGAAATTAAATTAGAGAGGCAGGTAGCAGAGCAGAAAGCGTGCACAGATCAAATCAGCACCTCTGCCGCCAGCTCGTGGCTACGCCTAGGCTGCTCACTGCCCGGCTGCCCAAACTTCCTGCCCTCTCCTGGGATCAGCAGGGTTTCTAAACAAGTGTGGGTTTTATACAGAAATATGCTCAAGCTCTGGGGGAATTCCAGGACTCAGAAATTTGACACAGAATATAGAAGTAGCAGCTGTGCCCCAATGTCACGTTCATCCTACGAGGCCGAGCTCCCAGCTGGTGCATCCTGTCCCAGCTCCAGGGAAAGCTGATTTATCCCAGCTCGTGTGTCCCACCTGAGAGTCTCTTTTCCTGGGTAAGCTTCCTTGTGCATTTTATAATGCTGTTCAAAGTTCAGGTGAGATATTGAACATATCCTTGGCTCATTTGCTGCCCTAATCACTGATAATCAATTGAAATGGTGGTGGGAATCTTGAGGCTTGGATTTATTGATCCTAGTTTGTCTCTTCCAACTCAGAACTTACTGTTATTATTTGGGAGTAATTTAAGAGCTCCCTCCCCTCATAAAATAACTGCTTTATTGCATGTCCTGATATTAAAGGAATTAAAATAAGTGAATGACTATTTTACCCTGCTATCAACGTTTATAAAGCTTGTTATGGGCAAAAACAGAACACAGAACAACAGACATAAAGCCAATAATTATCATTATGAATAATAACAATAAAATCTTTATTGTCTTAATGGTAATTCTAAAAGATTTTCATAAGCCTAGGTTAACTTATTACAGAAAAATAAAGGAAAATAAAATCAAGAATATTATTATGTAAAAAGCTCGGTTACACAAAACAGCAGTACTGCTTCAATAGGATGAGCTTTATTTTTCCTCCTTGCCATTCTGGCTATTTTGATTCACCTTGGGGGAACAATTTTTTTACATTTTCCAATATTCAGCCTCTGCCATGCCTTGTACCCACCTTGTGACTTCCCCTCTGTCACCACTGCTCTCCTTCCATGCCTGCACTGCTCTGCACCACTCCATAAATTCCTGCTCTGCACTAGAGTAATAAATACCTCATTCTCCACAAAATAACTGCCTCTTACTGCCACCTTGCCCAGAGACTGTGGTTACACTGCACAAAGATAGGCAAACAGCCAACTGGCCACTAGAAAAAACACTGCTGGGGCTAAAACAAGTTAAAACAAAGCTCTGGGCAGGTCAGGATGAAATGGAGCAGAGGAAACCTGATGTGCCTCAGTCCTGTGGCCTCCCAAGTGCAGAACAACTACATAGCAACACTACATTCCCTGGCCTACAGGTCTGCAATAAGTATAATTTCAGAAAGGGACAGCACTGTCAATAGGAACGGCTGAGTTTTTAGGAGGTTCTGAAGCTTATAATAAATCTTTAACATTAGGGTTTTTTTCCTCATTGCAAGCTGCAAGGGTTGTCTGTTAACACAGCTGGTGAATAATTCCATTTTTCATTATTAAATTGGAAGTTTTTATAGCCTGTGATCATGTATCTCACGTGGCTGTGCTCTGTTTCTACAGTAAATAAATTTAAAGCCCTTAATCTCTGCTCAGACAATTTGTTTGTGTCATTTTTCTTTCCCTTGTTTCGTATAATTTGGGTGTTTGCTGTGAAAACCACATAACTGCCATCATTTTGGTTTTGTTTTTTTCAACAGCTTTATCACCTCAGGAATATTTATAATTTAGCTGCCTGCTAGGAGGAAACCATTTATTTGAACTGATTGACAGCAGCCTTTTCACTGCCCCTGCATTCAGGTAATAACCTTACAGTATCTTTCCTTCTGCCAGCACTGACACCTCCATATATCAGGATTTGATGCCTGTTTCAATTATTTCTTCCCTTATAATGTGCTGTTCCGGTTCAGCATCATTTCCACTGCACCCTCATGCCCTTCCTCATTGCACTCCCTGCTTTACAAGTCAGGACTGTGATGGGCAAAGATGAGCTTTAGCTCCCACTTTTCCCTGTGCCTGACAGAGAGCTGAAATCTCTCACCTCTCACATGGCCCTGGAACTTTCTGCAAGAAAAAGGTTTTTTTTTAAGGCATGGATGAAGAACTGCTCTACAAGGTGTTGTCGACACACTCATCAATTCTGACCTGTTTGGGATCAAACTCCATCGGAAAAGCTTTTCCATAGATGCTGTCTGAAAATGTTGTGGTTTTACTCAGTTCATAGATTTCTTTGTATTTATAAAAGCTTATTTTCCCTTCTGGTTAAACAGCACCTGAATGAATTTAAAACTGTACACCCCCATCCAATCATTAAGCTAGTTAAAGAGAGGCATTGGAGTTTTAAGCAGTCTAATTGCTTGTGGTGCTGCTAATGACAGCACATTAACTGGGTCCTGAGATGACATGAGACAATTTTCTGTGTTCATTTGATGTCACTTTGCTACCTTACTAATTGCTGATCCTGTGGTCTGCTCAGGGTGGGTAACTTACACACTTATCACAACAACGTCTGCACAAATTACAGTAATTCTGTCAAAATCCTGAATTAATATCTGATTAATTTGCATTAATTGACTTAATCTGTATTGAAAATGCACATGGACACTGAATTTTGTCACTGCTTTGAGCAGAAAATGTGGACATGTGGATTCAGAGATTGCACTATATCTCGACATAAAAGCAGTAGAGACATCACGTCTGACTAGCTGAATTCCCCTCTTCCCTTATGATATTGATAATTAATTGTTGAATAGGTGAGTGAATTACTGCAATCTTTTTGTAACCTCCAGATTTCCTGCAAGATAAGCCCTGATCCTTCAGTGACCTCTGTGAGGGTGGGCCCTCAAACTCAGCATATCCACTGGGGAAAATGAAGGGCATAACAGAGAAAAAAAGTGGAAAACCTGCACCTTTTCCCTTAGCACACAAGTTTTAGAATTTCATTTCTCTGAAGCTGAATAATGAAATAATAATAAAAAAAAGGTGACATTAGACATTGTTGTGTGTGCTTGAAAGTACAGCACAGCTGTTAGCACTGGGTCAGCTTTGGGGGAAGACATCCCAGTGCACACCAAAGCCTGCTCACTTCTCTACTGGACATGAAAATTTGCAGACATAAAAGGGGCCATTCACTGGCATGACTTTGGTTCAGTTCAGCAGACGTTTCACAGAGTGCAGGCAGAGAGATAAGGACTCAAAAGAAGTGGTAATTCACTGACTTTACCCTGCCAGCCACCCCTGTCAGTGAACAACTCTGGGCCCGTGTGCTGCTGCTCTCCCCTTTCTTATCTTTAAACTTGAAGGTGAGGGGAGTCTTGAGTTTGTTCCTGTCTGGGCATCACACATGACGTGGTTGTGTGGATTTCCAGTTGTCCTTGGCAAAGAGGAAAAAGCCTCTTCCAGGACCTTCTCTGACCTGGAAGAAATTACTGCAGCTCAGTGGAAAGGGAAACTTCGACTTTTTCAGCTGCAAAAAGCATCAAACACCGCTAATAGGTCTGAAATAAAAGTAACCATGAAATCTTATAGAAGATTACAAAACAAACTCAGAAAAACTCACTCTGCCCCTGTTTTGTGGCAGTGAAACCAGAGTGAAGTGTGACATGAAGAATACTGTGCTGATGTTTTTCCTTTACAGAATTTTAAGTGCAGACAAAACCTGTATTTAACACAATTCGAGAAGTGTTTGCACTTTAGACCTGCTTCAATTTCAAACGAAGTAGGAGCAATACTACAGGAGTACAGTTTTACTGCTTTTCTCTCCTCCCACAAACATAATTCCTCACCAATCTCACTTGGCTTGCTTGCTCCTGAAAACATCAACACTTCAGCCTGTTGTGTAATGCTTGGAAAACATCAAATTTTGTGAAGGCTGTAAGCTCTGCACAGCTCGAGTCCCAAAAATCCTCAACTCTCTTGGGGAATGTCAAGTGTGTCAAATCACATATCAAACCCTCTTAAAAAATTTAGCACACAGAAGTGAAACCACTTCAAACATAACAACATAAATTCAGAATAAATTTATAAAGCTGCAGTAGCACTTAGCAGCAGTGATGGCTCAATTAATCAGCTGGGTAAAGCTGTTGTTTTAGGTGACAGGCAGTTGAAAACTGTGCACAAGAATATCATGTCCCCAAAAATCAGCTGCTCACCACGCACATATTACAGAAATCATTCACAAAATTCCAGTCCAGTGTTAAACAGTGAAATGAAAACGTCCTTAAAGGTAATTTGCTTTACTTGGAAGGAACAATGAATGATATAAAGGCCTCTCAGTCAGCAGGATGCAAGCTGTTCAAAATTTATAAAAACAGGGAAACAATGTTTCCTGTATTAAGAAAAAGAGTTACAAGAAATCAAACCAAATGGAATATAAGATTAAAAATCTGTATACATTGAGCTCTATGACAAAATAATCTATATAAAATATGTATTGTATTTCAATTCATGTGAACTACATGCACATATTGGGCCTTTCAGAAACCTGCTCAAACATGTACTTTTCCTACCCAGAATAGAATTAGTCTCAGGATTTTGTTTTAGAGGTGATTCCTGGAACTATTTGTAAATTGTGAGAGTTCTTGGCTTCATGTAGGTCTAAGATTTAACCCAAATCATTACATCCTGGGTAATGCTCTCATCTTGTTTTCTCTTGCGTTATTTTGTGCTCTGGTCCCGTTAGCAATATCCTTTTTGTCATCCTCCTCCCCATTTCTATGTCTTCTATCTATTTGGTAAAGGTTTCTCACCACCAGAAAATCCAAGCCACACCTGTTTAAAATGGGTGAGTAGTGGAGAAGTCCATAGAAGACCTGTTGAAAATATTATCTTATCTTCAAGTTAAAGAAAGTTGCACCAGTAGGATTCCTTCAAATTATGAAAACTGTTCTGTTTATGGTTCACAGGTTTATTGAGAAAAGAAAATATTTCTAGCATTGTCCAAAGGTCATCCAGACTGAGCTAATTTAACAATCACCTTTGTGAAATTAATTTTCTAATGAGAATCTTTAGCTCAAAAAACTTTGGCCTCGTCCCTCCTAGGCTTCGTTCTGAGTTGTGTGAATGCAGAAGAAAGCGACAGTAAAAGCCATGCAGTATGTGCTGACAGGTCATGCATTATACATGGAGAAAAACAGAGCAAGAGACTCTTCAATTCCAATTTAAAACAACCTCTTTGGAGCAAATCTGCTTTCCATCTCCAGCAGTTCTCAACCAACCTGCCTGAAGCCAAGCTATATAAAGCCAGTACAGATGTGCAAATTCAGTTTGAATAATTAACTGCAGCAGATGATGACTCTGTGTTACAGTGATTGCAGTCGCTGAGTGCAAAAGTTCATGATAATAATTCAGAAGCAGTTTAGGGAAATTTGATTCCCTGCCAAAGCTGCACACCAGAAGGGGAGGAGGCTCTCTGAAGTTTCTGAGTCAGCCACAGATCTGTAGAAATTGGGTTAATAAAGCACTAAGAACAGTGCTCTGAGGCATGACCTGCTGTTCTTGAAATCTTGGCTCTGAGGCGTATTACAGGTAAACATCTTTAATTTCACTAGAAAAGAACAGTTCTGGAGGGGTCGGCAAGGGCAGGTGGGATACATCTGTCTCAGCAGAACTGACTTCTCTGAGCTGAGTTTTGTCCTAAAGGAGAAGCAGAAATCTGGTAAAATTGAGGTGGGAATTAGGAGTGAGATTAGGCTTCCAAACAAATCACAGGAGAGACCCCACCCTTCTCAGACAAGCAGGACAAGGAACCACACAGAGATGAACTCTGGGTAAAAAAACCCACCGTAATTATCAAAAGTAATTTGATATTAGTCAAATCCAAACCAGCTGCTTAAAACCCTGTGTCTGTAATGATAAATCTCTGGTGTTTGGTGAGCATTAACAGGTGGTGATCAAAGAGGTGATCAAAGCTATGTTAAAACACACCATGTACATCTGTACCACCCATACATAGTGCTACCAGCTTCTCTGCACATGAATTGTGCTAATATTACTAATAATTCCCCTTTGCAATAGGTCTCCTGGGGACATACGGACTTTATTAATTCATGTGATCCAGATCTGAAAAGTTCTGGGAGGAGAATGTGAAGACAGAAATGGTAAAGAGTTGAGAACAGCAATGCATTTCCAGCAAGAAAAGGCACAGGTCTTGTCTGTTATTGCTGCCATTTAATGACTATGGTGATCAAAATGCCTAAACCATGTGTCTATCTGTTCTTTAGATATGTATCTCCCCATTACATTGTTAGTACTACGTACATAAAATCAGTGTATTTTATTGTAAGAACCACTGTCATTGTATCATCATGAAAATTAAGAATGATTTCCCAATGACAGATAAATCCATGTAGGGAACTATGCCATTACAGGCAAGGAAAAAACCCAAGTAATTTTCTTGATTTTCAAGTATTTTAAATATCTTTCTGCATCCATAAACAACTATAAAAATTGAGCTAACTGTAGTTTATTTTCTTTTTTCAGTTTCTACACAACAAACCTACTATATACTCCTCCTAAAGACATCACCTATGCACAGGCTATATAACTGTGCAAGAAGTTATTTGAACCTAGGTGAAGTAAGTTCCTGATATTCAGACATTTGGAGACAAGAAGACAACTGTTTTCCCAAGTTCACTTGCATACACAAAAGTAATGTTGGATATGAAAATGTGTGACTATTCTTTTCTTACTAAAATATCCACAGCCAAAATGCCTTTAAAATAATGTTGTGCTCAGAAATGCAATTAAAAGTTTGTGTGAATGCAATCCAATCGGTGAGTTCTGTTAATTATTTACTTTCATTGCGTCCTCGATGATTTTCTGTTCAGCTGTTAAGTTTGTGCGATTAGTCACCAAAATCAGTTGTTGCCACAGAAACTGTCAGTCTCTAACTGTTCATCTCTCAGGTATAAAATTTGAAGATGTGAGCATCAATCTGTACTTCAAATGTGGTTGACTCCTTGGTAATTCCATTCACTTTTTACAATTATGGATGGAATTGCATTGATTTTGATGAGGCTGCCAACACATAATAGTGTGGAAGTTGACTCCAGCACTGAACTTTCTCTCCCAGAGTGAGGAAACACCAGGGGGATATTGCTACCTGTACTGAATTCTCCCCCAAGTGACACACTAAATTGTTGGGGAAAAAAAAAAAAGCCAACCAAAAAACTGTCATAATACTTTATTTATGAGCTGAGAAAGGGTTTCATTCACTAACCTGTGACTTGAACAGTTCTTACACTGGCTGCTGTAATTTGACCTCACACACGAGAACACTTTATTGACTTAGAGATTCTGCTGTGACAGAAAATGGCAAAGGTAGTGCTTGGGAAATGAGAGTAAATGGAAAAAGTGCCCTGTGAGCTGTTAAAGAGAAAGGAGGTAAAAGAAGAGGATGGGAAGGAGAGATGAAGAGAAGGGAGGAAATAATGTTAGTGAAATATTAGAGCCATAAACAGAGCATAGCTAGAACTGTTAAAATAAACAGAAGTATTCATTCATGTTGGCAATGAATCCCAGCCAAACTAAACAGCTCCAAGACCTTTAATCTTGATCTCTGTGGCACCACCTTGTTCTGCTCTCCAGCCTACAACTGCAATGCATCAAAGCTCCCTGGAAATTCGCAGCTGCATTACGTCTGTGCAGCCTTCATCCTTCTCTGGACAAACACTTCTTTCAGAAATCCAAAACACATCAAAGCTATCACCCAGGACCCTGACAGCCTCCTTTGTTTTCCTGGGCTTGTTTGCAGATGTTTGGTGGTATGCAGGGTGCTAGTTTTCATTCACTGAAGATACTCTGTGAAATACAGAGCACACAGTCCATCCTGTTGTAGTCTGTCATGAGGGATGGCAAGGACCACATGGACACAAGTGGTTCTTTTTATTTCTATTTTTCCTGTGAAATGTCCATATGAGACATTCTGAGAGTCTCAGGGGCTTTATTACCTTCCTTTTCACAGGTGTTCTTGGAATGAGAGAAAGAAATAATGTCTGTGTCTCCTGGGAGTGGTGACTGGGATGATTAACAAGGGAAAACCCAAGTTAATAGTCTACAGTCACTCACTGGACATCAATATCCACAACTCACAGCCTGAGTACTCTGACAGTACAATTTGAATTTCACTGCATTTGGTGCTACAGGGAGCATCAGAAGCTCCTGTGAGACTGAGAGTCCAATTCGTAGCTGAATAGATTCTTTATTCTTCTGCTGAGGTTTCTCTTAGGCTCGCTAAGATTGTTCCAAATTCAACAGATTTAATGCTGTGATCTAAACAATTTCAGTGACATTCTGTTGCCTCCAGCTGTTGCATCACAAATTTCCCACATCATCTAAGTCAGTCACATTGTTATGTCCTAATTTCTCCAGATTTTTCACTGTGTTCCATTGTTAACAAATTGATGTGCCCTGCTGAAAAAATCAGTACACAATGGTTTATTCCAAGCTGAGATTTTTGGTAATGATGAGAGATACCACTGCAGTGAACTGGGAATGAGGTCCAGCAGCACAGACAGCAGTATTTCTGTTAGCTATGAAATAAATTTCATTGTTGATAATAATTCCTAAGATCAAGTAGGCTCTATCCAGAAAAGGCGCTGCCACACTGCAAAAAAAAAAAAAATATTAAAGAATTAAGAGGCTATGTTTTTCCTATATTTTAATTATATTTCTGTATTATATTTAACCAGTCAGATCACTTCTCCTCCTTACATTGCATATATCGAAAGCATGACTTCTCTGCCTCTGCTTACTTCACTCTCATTAGAACTCAGTCTGTGGTGGTTGTGCAGATTCACTCTAATAGTTTACTGCCAAGTGTGAAAACAATTGCTTGGGTAGTTGTTTGGGTCTGGTTTTTTTTCCCCCCTGCTATGTTCTTTAAATCAAGAAGCACAGGCAGTGTGTGACCCACTGCTAAAGTGAAGAGTATTCCCTTTTACACGTATGTATATTTTTACTGGCATGGCCTAGGGTGGAAAGGATCCCAGAACAACCTAGGAAGTGGTGCAGATTTTCTGGTCCTGCATCAGGATGGGCTGGAAATTTGGTCTGGGTCCAACACCAAAACAGCAAAGCAAATTGCTCTGATTTTTCAAGTGTTTCCATTGGAAATTATTACTGCTTCTGGAGACTCCTTAGCACGAAACAAAGCACTGTAAAACATCTTCCTTCTTTTAAGGGCAATTTGGAAGAGTTCAGCACAAGTGGTTCAAGCGGTGACAGTCAAAATTTTAGGGACCTGGTCACTCCAAACCCAGGCCCTGAAACTCAAGAGCCCAGGTTTAAGGTACTTATGTGATTGCAGCTGTACAACATCAGGTGTTGCTTTTCTCTTAAGGAGTACATTTTATTCCTTGTTTTGGTCATGTCTAAGAATTTAACCTGTTCAATGTGATCTTTTTTACTGTGAGATCATGGCCTTTTAGCAAGTACGCACAGTTGTCTTTTAAACAAAGTTGGCAGGCAAGGAAAATTCACAAACATAAACCCACATACCCCTGAGCCAGCTGCATGTTCTTCAGGCTCTTCACTGAACTCTCAATTCCTTGTTGCCCCTCCAGATATAACTTCCACATTTACATCTTCATTGGATTTTGGCTGTGAATGCAGAAGTCAAAGCCGTGCACAGACTGCATTCTGCAAATACAGCCCTGAAACCGTGAAACTTCCAGGTCCCCTTTCCTCGTGATTTCTCCAGCATGAGAGAACATCACTAGCTGGAAATATATAACCAAAACAAGTGATGATTGCCATGGGAGTTAAATTATTTCAAGACATTTTTTGTGGGGAATAGTAAAACTAGAACTTGTGGAAAGCACTGTAGCTCCATAGGAATGTGGGAACTGGAAAGGAAACCACCTGTTTCTTTAGATCTCCCTGTAGAGAGTGAAATACAAAGATTAATGTTATTTAATTAATAGTAATTAAAATAATGTGCCTCTTTAGTCAAACTAAGCTGCTTTGCTTCTGCTGGGGCAACTGCAGATGCAATGGAGTGTCCCAGAAGGAGACTTAGAAGTCTGCTCTGGACCAGTTAGATCATGAGGAGCTTTCAACAAAAAAAGTGTGGGAAAAAGTTGTAAGCTAAGCAAAAACCCAAGGAAAGATAACCCCACGTCACATCCAGATTCATGGTAACTATTGTCCTGTTCCTAGAACTCTGCTTCTCTCTGGATTGCTGTGCTGGCAGGCACAGGTCCAGGCTGAGGAAAATCTTTTTTCTGCATTCACCACTGCGCTAAAACCAACACACTGAACCCCAAGGGAGATTAAAAATGCTCTTCTGAGAGCATATTGATGGGTCTTCAGCTGCCTTCTTGTTTAGAAGAATGATTAATGCATTTCAAAGGGGAAATGGCTCTCAAAGGCCCAGTTATCATTATTCTCATTTACTACTCAGGTAAGTGCCTTATCACTCCAGGCTTTGATGTTTATATGTAGCACTTGGTGACTGCTAATCCTGCATGCCAGTCTTCACAGGACAGGTCTCCAATGTTCTTGTGAAATACGAGTGTGACGACAAAGCAAATGCAATTGTTCCAGCACATTGTCCTTTCTTGATCAAAGGGAAGCTTTTTAAGGTTAGTTTTTAGCTACTCACACAGGTTGTTTTGGTTTTTTTTTACATAATTTTCCGTTATCGAATTCATTTCAGTTTTCATAATTAAAAAAGAAATACTTAAAAGATTGAAAATGTTCCTGGAAAAACAGCTGCCAGATGGGCTCAAAATTGTTGCAGAGGACCATTTTTTCAAACATCTGCCTCAGTCTTGACCTTTGGAGGAGGAGAGAACACACTATTGATAAGGATTGAAGTTGTTATGCTACATCAGTTAATCAAATTAAGTAATTGGATACATTTGCAGACTACAGAGAAGAGTGAAATCTTGTGATGAATATGTGATTGTCAAGATTATTTTTTTTTCAAAATAACTTAATTAAAATGTTGGTTTCTGAGTTAGAAGGATGGTAAGATAATTATTTGGAAAGTCCTATAAACCCTGTTCACGACACAAAGGTTGAAAATACAGGTATCAATCCTCAATCTTTCCCACCTTAAAGTACGTTCCAGCTTTTTCTGGCTGAACATTTCAGGCTTTTTAACAGACAGGGGAAAAAAAAATTACTTTTGGGTCTTACTCTATGGATTTCATGTCTTTTCACAAGAATTGAAAAAGTAGAGATTTAAGAGTCTCTGTAGGCCCTGCATTTCACCAGATTCAGCCCGTGTGTTAAATAAAAACTGATTAAATCCCTGTGTGAATGGCCTCAATAAAGACACACGTGGTGTTAGATCTGTGTAGTGTGATATCTCTTGTGTCTTTGTCAGATTTTTCCTGACTTTCTCACAATCTGCTCTACAGAAGTTACCTATTTTTCCTTTCCTTTCTCACCATGTAAGTTTTTTTCTTTTTTTTTTCATGATCCAGCTGTGCACCAGCAGTAAAGGAGCTAGTGGTGGTCAGGGGTTATGCACATCACCTGTGTGGTGTGGATATGCATCCTACAAAGTTACCCTTTGGGGTAAGACAGAGGTTTGGGCATGGCCAAAGCCAGGCTTTGACCATGCAGGCTTTGTGTTTGCTGGGTTATCTCTCCCCTGTCCTAGTATTTCAGAAAACTTCAGATTAATTCGGAAGGTAACACCCATGTGAAAAGCCAAGAACGGTTTATCAGGTGTGATGGTGTCTTTGTCTCTAAACGTGTCGCTGACATATGTGCGAGGGTGCCATCTCACACAAACAATGGGAGCGTTCCCGACTCAGATCTACCCATTCCTTTGCTCTGCTCCTGGAAATGTCACATCTCTCTGACGA
>VXBT01011280.1:38540-57683 GCA_013400235.1 Oriolus oriolus
CAGCCAGGCAGGAGACGCTGCTGGCAGCAGCGATGGACACAGTCGCCACGGCCCTGCGGCACCCCCTGCCTCCGCCTCGCAGGGGACGCTGTCCCCGGCTGAGCAGGGCGCTGCAGGGCCAGAGGCCGTGGGTGGCATCCTGCCCGAGCTCTGGGCAGAGCTTTTCCGAAGGAGATGGAACCTCCTGAACCCCGTGCGGTCCTGGCTGCAGCAGTGGCTGCGGAAGATATACAGGGAGCGGTGGTGGCAGGTAAAGACTGCGGAAAGCAGCATCCTGCTGGCCCTGTGTATCTTCGGCCCGGACAGGGAGGTGCTGGTGCAGCGGCTGCAGCCCCGCCTGCGGCAGTACACCTCTCTGCTGGTCCAAGGCGTCCTCAGCATCATCGAGACACAGTGCAGCCAGGAGGTGCGCAGGCTGCGGGGCTGCCACGCTGCCCAGGAGGAGGCCCAGAGCCCCGGGGCCGGCGCTGGCCCCTCGGCCTCCCCTGGGGACGCTCCCGCCTCAAGCGGGCCACCAGGCTCCAACGTGCAGCACGAAGCCGGCACATCGGAGGAGGCCCCCGAAGGGAGTCCCAGCACATCCGTGACCATCCCTGCGGAGCCAGAGCAGCCCTAGAAGGAGCTCGGGGAGGTGGCAGTGGCTGCAAGGGCCCCTGATCCCAGTCTGGGCAGGGACGCCTCAGCCACGGCATCGCGACGACCTCGAAAGCGGAGGGCCCTCGGGCCCCATCGGCGACTCAAGCAGGCTTTTCTGTAGTCAAGAAAAAGAAAATAAATAGCTGTTGCCTTGACACAGCCTCTGGGTGTCGCTTCTTGCTGGGGCCTTTTCCCTTTCCCCTCACACCATACCGCTGGACAAGGGCCCCTCAGCCCCAGGGCCGTGTTGCCCTCCCCCAGGAAGTGCTGGGAGAGCTTCTGAAAGAGCATCAGGGCGATGCTGACAGGAGGGTTGTGAGGGAAAGGCCACACATTCCGCAAGCAAAACCAATAAAGCCTGGAGAATGCCAAACTCCATTTCTGCCAAACGCTTCAGGGACGAATGTACACCTCCTTTTTTTTGCAGAGAAGGGTACAGGAGGTGTGGATGGCATTCAGAGACAGGAGAGGCATTTGCATCCATGTTTTTGCATCTCTGCTGCGCGCCTGCTGATGAGAGTTCTTTCACGTGTCTTAAGTTGATTATCCCTGTTAGTCACAGGTTGGGGGAGGGGGGGGCCGACACATAAGATGCTGTGCATTTGAATCCCATGAAAAATTATGGGTGATAAAAACGCATCTACTGCATTTTCCAAACTGTACTTTTATACAGTGTGGTCGGAGCAGTTGTTTATGATTTCTGCACGTTGCGCCAAGAGCTGCACCAGTTCACAGGGATTGTTAGAGAGATTAGGAGCATGACCTGCTCTTCGGGGACAGGACAGATGTCTGGCTGCTGCTCCCCTGCCTCCCAGGAGTCCTGATGGTGCTCACTGTCCTTTGATGTATTGACTGAGAGGAAGGGCAGCCGTGCCAAAATGTGCTAATGATATCAACAGTGTTAACACCTAAACAGGCTGTTGTAAGTAGTATAAAGATTTCTCTTACATTTTCTGCTGTCTCTGTGGGCGTATGTGTCTGGTTTATTCTCCCGTTGCTGGTAGATTAAAAAAAAAAAATTGGCAAGTGATGAGAAAGCAGAAATAACGTCTTTGAAAATGTATTATTTTTCCATCTTCTTGGGACCTCAGCTCTCTGTGTTTTTCCCTTGCTGGTCTCTTTTACAAAATATCAGCTTCATGACTGCAGTCCTTCTCTTTTAAAATACGATTTTTACCTATACTCTAAATTGGGAAAAGTGAGTTAATTTAAGGAAATACTTAAAAGAAGACTAGCTTCTTTGAAGTTTAGCAGCTAGCTTCAAGAAAGATTAAATTACTGTCAATGAAAAGCTTCTTCTGTGATATGTTCTCACAGCGATAACGCATTTTAAAGCAAGTTTACTGTCTCTACCACAGCAAGGCAACTACTTCAATATCTCTTTACCTGATTAAATTGAGTACCTTTGAATATACAGCTGCTACAAGGGGTGGCCCTTCGCTGCCTTCTGAAACATTCTTCTGCATTCTGCATTATTTTTATATATTTAAAAGAGCTTAATTTAGGTGTTGGTAAATCCAGTCAGTGATTTGTGGGCTCTAATTTGAGAAGGATCTTGTAATCAAAGTTGGCTTTCTAAATCAACATGCTTATTTCTCAAAAAAGAACAAAGAATCAAGCCCCGAAACCGTAAAAATGGTAATTAATACATGACAGTGTATCCTCTCATGTTTCCTTCTCCAAAGGCCTTAAATTTTTAATTTCTTTTGTATCTAAGAACTTCAGTTTCTATCTAGCTTAGCCAAATTAAAATGGCAACTGCTGAATGCAAAAAAAAAAAAAGATATCTTTCAAGAGGTGAAGATAAAAAGATTTTGTCTGTAACCACACAAAAATAATAGGAAGAAAGAAATTCATTAACATGGGAAATTCAAGGCATATTTGGGATAATCTGCCATTGCCTGATAAAAAACCTGTTCTCCAAGTGGAAGATCAGAGAAAGGGACACAGTTTTTCTCTGACATCTGTAACTTGAGAGGAGAAGGTGTTACTCAGCTGCCAAAGCAAAATAGGTCTTACCATAAATGAGTGGAAAATACTTTTTCCTCCGTTTTTCCAGGAAGAGTTCTCTCCACTTGGATCCCTGCCTTTATAACGGGGACCATATCCATTGCACTGTAAGGAGAAAGTAAGGAAGTCATGTACTGCTTGGAGGAGTAGCAGCAACTCATTCATAGGCAAGTTTGGTATAAAGCTTAGCAGAATTTGCACCTGCCTGTCCCCAGAATTATCATCAATATTGCAGACATATTCGCAGGACTCTGCAAAAGACTCTGAGCTTTTCACACTCACTTACTCATTATTGTTCTCACGCTATTTTAAAAAATAAAAGGTATCTTTATCAGGACTCCAATGATTTTAGTGCAGGTCGTTGGAAGGCTGGATGGATATGAAGCTGCATGTTCTGTGAGCCTTAATTTTTTGAGTGTACTCCATGCAGAACACCTGAAATTAAATTTTAAGTAGTATTTATGAAGGAATGGTAAATTCAGGTCTCAGCACTGGCATAATTATGTCAGAAGAACCGGGTTTTTTTAATAGGTCCCTTTGAACCATGTAAATGAACTTATCTGCTCTTAGAGCCCTGCCTCGGCCAAATATATGGCTCTTATTAAAGATAAATTCCAGTGCATATACATTTATTACCCGTGTGTCCACAGGAGGAGATTGAAAGATGAAACCATATACCATCTCCATAAAATCCTGATGGAGTAACGCTGAGCAGTTAAAGCGAACATTTTTATTAAACCCTCGAAGTGTGAAATATTTGTGAAGATCACCTAAGTAAGACCTTATTAAAGGCATTAATACAATGATCATGTCATTACAGCAGACTGAGACAACTCCAGGATTCATCCAGTTTCCCCTGTGTCCTGACAGATGGGTGGAATTCCTCACACAAGGTGTGTGCAAGGAGAAAGAGTTGTTACCGAGCGATGCCACTGAAACATATTTAGTAAGATCTTCCCCTGAGAACTAAATCTCTGTGCTCACTGTGCCTTCTTTTTCAAAAAAAAAAGATTTTTAAAAAATCCTGTCCAGTAGGTCTAAGCAAGACTGTACAGGCATACAAGCAACCTACTTTTGTGCAAGCAGGATAACGGAGTTCCTGGAAAGGTCAGAAAACATAAAAGAGTTTCTTGGCTAATTGGGAAAAAAAAAAAAAGTATGAAATCACTAAGTTTACCCAATTTATTTTTTTAGCTGCTATAAATTAGAGGCAGCCAGAAACTTGCTGGGAGTGATGGTCATGCAGGCTTGCAAAAGTATTTCCAGAAATTAGATTTGTGTGAACTGGGAGGGTTCAGTGAATCTACTTCTTCGCAAGCATTAACTCCAGAAAATATACTTACTCCTCAGGGAAAAAAAAAAAAAAAGAAAAAACCCAAGAAAAATAATAAGGCAAATACGCTACAAGCTTAACATTTCTTTTATTATTTTTCCTTCTTGCTCCTTTTCTTAAGAACAACCTAGATTGATCTAAACTAAAGCTTAAAAGCAAATTTCCTCATATGTCTCTAAGATGCCAGAAGCAAATATCAAGGATAAATTTGATTTCTGGTAACTCTGCATCCTGTGAGTTCTTAGGCTTTGCCAAGCTTCCTGCACCTGGTCCCAGCAATGTAAAAAGAGCCTTGCATGACCCAGGGAGAGCCCAGCAGCCCACCTGCTGCACCTTTGGTATAGCAGCACTCCTGAATTTTGAAGCACCACCTTCAAAATCCACCTTCTTGATGCCATGGATCAGCTGTGATGCTGTTTGACACGTGATGAATATGGCAGCGTGGATGTGGTGGTAAAAACACAGGTCATTAATCTGAACAGATAAAAGTGTTCCTAAAACTTCTCAGAGAAAATGAATACTTTTTAAAATCCATTCAAACTTCTCAGAAGGGCAAGTGTGTTGCACATATAATATAGCATAAGTATTTATTTGACTCCATGTGATTCCTTTATCTACTTGTAGGTTCCAGCCTAATTTGGGAAAGGAAGGATAGAGAAGGAACAGTCTGAAAAACAATGATTCACTCAGTGCTCATCTTGTCCCTCTTTCTCCTGCCCTTTACCTGGCATTACAGCACAGATACTTCACCACCCATGTAATTCAAGTTTTAGGACATGACAGAAGGAATAGCTTCTTTTTGTTTCTTTTTTCCTCCACAAAGGCATATTCACGGCTGAAAATCCAAGGTGAAATTATCTTATCTTGAGCTACAGGACCAAATACCCTGAAAGGTCAGTGACTCTGGAATATTTTACTGCAGTAATGTTTTTCCAGTGTTGACTGCTGATAGACACTTCTGGTCAGTTAGGGGCGAGTGAATAACTCACAGTCATTTCTTCATCTAACAGCTTTTATCTCTCACTTGGTGAACTGTTTGCAAGTGAATGAATTATCAAATCAAACAGGAAAAATGGGTGGAGTCCTGCAAGTTAAAATAACTGCAGCTTTGCTTGGCAGGAAGGGAAATGGCGGGACTTGTGTAGGACTCTTATCATTTATAGACTTGGACTTCTAACAGAAAGTCAGGGAAAAGACTCCATCTCTGATTCCTTGAGACTGGGTACTGATAGATTATAAATGGAATGTGAATATATCAGGCCAGAACTGTGAGGCAGGTCAGGCTTAGGGTTCTGTTACTGCCTAACAATTTAGCAATTACTTACTTCAGTTGAGGTCAGACCCTGCAATGAAAGGTCAGATGATGTTCAGTGATGTCCTGAAAGGCTGTGAACAAGGTCACATTGTCTAAACCACGGTAACTCCATCTTGAGCTGCAGTGAGAAGAAATGGTAGCGACTGTGCTGTGATTGCCAGAACACGTGGAGAGCTGGGAATGCTCGGCCTGGAGAGGAGGCGACCTCATTGTGGCCTTGCAGTGCCCGAAGGAGCGACAAGGAAGAGATTATTGAGAGATTATTGACAAGGGCGGGAGGGACAGGACACAGGGAATGGCTTCCCACTGCCAGAGGGCAGGGCTGGATGGGATATTGGGAACTGGGAATTGTTCCCTGGGAGGGTGGGCAGGCCCTGGCACAGGGTGCCCAGAGCAGCTGTGGCTGCCCCTGGATCCCTGGCAGTGTCCCAGGCCAGGCTGGACACTGGGGCTTGGAGCAGCCTGGGACAGTGGGAGGTGTCCCTGCCCATGGCAGGGGGTGGCACTGGATGGGCTTTAAGGTCCCTTCCCCCCCAGCAATTCCAAGATTCCATGAATCTGTGAATGCTGTCAGTCTTACAGACATGTTAAACCCCATCCCTGTTAGAAGTCCCACAGCCATGTAGTTGTTCTTGGTAGTGTTATGCCAAAAAAACTCTTGGAGCACCTCCCCATGAACCATACATGTCTTTTTTTGCTGGATTTGACAGAATAGAGAATATTTACATATAATTAATTAATTGCATAATATTTATTAAGCAGCTGTATTTCAAAGTGCATTTTCTGAAGCTGGGAGTTGGGTGAAGTGTCCCCAAAATACAAGGTTAAATGCCTTAGAAAAGAAACGAGGTCCTATCAAGACAAGTTTTTCATAGAGTAATAAAAAATGGGAATGGAGACAAAGATGATCTCATGGGGTCACCTAGTTGATGTTTTGCCCCAATTAAAGCTAAGCCATTCCTGACAGATGTTTGTCTAGCTCTTATTTTTCTCATCCCAGCGTCTTTTTAATTCTCTGGCTGAACTTATTCTGTTATGAATCAGGCGCTATCAAGTCTCCATAAAAGATTAAAAGTTCCCTTTGAATAAAAGACTGCATAGTGTAAGACAAATTATGTACAGCAGACAAGGGAGAATTTCAGAGGGGAAAATGTCTGACCTAGAAACGGCTGTCATTACTAAAAGGTCTTCTCTATAATGAATTTGGGATTAAATACTTACACATTGCGGCATACACTGAGATTTTAAAAATCCTTGATAAAATCAAAATAAATTAAAAAAAAATCTGTTATACCTTAAATGGTGTTAATAACATGTATCATGTCCTCTGCAAATCTCACAGGAATAAATAGTTAATGCTCATTAAATGAAACCCTTGGCTGAAAGACATCCTACAAGTGAATGCTATTAATACTAGAAATAATCACATATGGGAATTTTCCAAATAATATTCTTATAACTGCTTTAATGAGAAGGTTTGGGGTTTTTTTCTTTGCATGTGTCTAGCTTTTGCCTTCTTTACAGATACTGTCTCTCTCCCAAATTTAGAAAACCTCTTCTTGGTGCTGGCTGCATCCTGGGAAACAGTAGACCTGCAGCAGACACTGTAAGGCAACACAAGAGCGACGCAGATTTGCTGGAATTATGTATTTTGGCACCATGTCCCTTGCCTGTGATGCACTAAGGGTCGGCCAAAGAGTGCATTGTGCTTAGAACCTTGCAGGAGTCGAAGGGATGCTGCAGAGGGCACTATTTACCAAGGAAATTGAAATAGCCACAGGGTTGAGGTTAAGGAGTGAGCTGTGCTTGTAAAAGCACACAGGATGCTTTGGTCCATCTGGTTTTTGCTCATTTTGATCAGGTATGAAGGAAGGATTCCATTCAGTTTTTTCCTTCCCCAAGTTCATTGATCTGGGGATGTCTGCACTCTGAGCTGTCTCAGGACAATGCGTACTCACTCCATTTTCATTTTCTCAGGAAGGAAGCAGTATTTATACAGACAATAATATCTGCTGGAAAGTTGTGTCTGAGACAGACAGTTTTTATACTTTGCAGGGTTTTTTTTCTGGTCTGCAGCAAATTGCTGGAAAATGAAAGAAAGTCAAAATATAATCTCACCGAAACTACCATTATTCTGTAGCTTTCCACAAAATCAAAACAAAACAGAAAAAAACCCGAACCCTCAAACAAAACCAAAAAACAACCAAACCTGCTAAAAAAGCCCCACCCTGACACTAATAAAATGACTGACCCACATGATTTACCAGGTGAGAGGATGAGAAGGTCTGGTAAGGCACAGAACTCTCAGTATCAGCCTCTCACGGTATCGCAGTCACAGTCTGGCTGCATATTTTATCACAGTGGGTAGCTTTAAAAATTATTTATGAAACTTGCAGAACACTTAGTGTACCAAAGAAAGGACAAATCCCTTCTGCTCAGTGTACATTTATGTTGAATTCTCACTGGTCTGTGGCGAGGTTGAGATGAAGCTTCTCTGCTTTCCAGGGAAAGCAGCGCAAGTGTGATCCCTGCAGGAGTTTGGTGGTTCAGCTCCTGGCACCTGCATGGGGCTGGGAAATAGTTTTCTCTCCCGGCTGTGCCACAGCAATGTAACCTGCCCCATTCCATCAGCAGGAGCTGTTGCCAGCAGCCTGCTGGTGGGTTATTGCCTGACTGAATGGAAAATGCCAGAAAGATGCAATCAGATCAATTTTACGAGTGTTATTTTCAAAGGAACTTTTATCTGCAGTTCAGGCTGCACTGGTCAGATCTTTATCTGTTGCTAATAAACTCAGTGAGTTAGATTTGATTGTAGCCTGGAGACAAGCAGACCCTCTGCCTTGGGATGTTTCCATTCTGTTAATCAGGAAAATCTGCCTGTTGGTCTAGTCACAATACACCACCTCCACAGTGGATTTCCAAGTTGTAAAATTTGTTGTATTCAGCAGTTGAGCCACCACAAAATCGTATCAATGTGTTACTGGAGGACAATATAAGTTCCCCATGCCTCACAGAAATTTACTACGTCTTTTTCATCCCCTGTCCACCAAACACAGGGATCTACCACTAGAGGTTCTTCAGTCTCTTGTTTGCTTTGCTCTTGTATGAAATTAATGAAGCATTATATGCTGTTCTTTGTATGCAGGTTTCTTTTGATTTTAATGGCATTAAAAAAATAGATCAAATTGGTTGGGAAATGTGTTTGTCTTTATAAGTGAAATGATAAATTTATAGAATGGTTTGGGTTGGAAGGGAGCTTAAAACTCACCCAGTGCCACCACTGCCATGGGCAGGGACACTTTTCACTATCCCAGGCTGCTCCAAGCCCCTTCCAGCCTGGCCTTGGGCACTGCCAGGGATCCAGGGGCAGCCACAGCTGCTCTGGAAAACTTATTCCTGCCTGGAACAGTCAGCCTGTTCCAAATAAGATGATTTGCCCCTGATGAAGAAAGAGTTTGTTTTTTAAATGTTGCAAAAAGCAATGCAAAGTTTTGATGTACTTACTTGTTAAGAGCCAGATGTCTGCATTTAAGAAGGTTTTCAGCAGATACTCCTAAGATCATTTTGACACTCACAATGGTATAAACATGGAAATGATACCACAGTAAGTTAGTTGATTCCTAAGCAGTGGAATAAAAGACCGTAAACACATAGAATTTGTAAATAAATCTGTGCACCTATGAATTTTTCCACACATACTTTAGAGGAACAGCTGCTTTGCAGCTTCTTTCAGGATGAAGCATTTGATGTAGTTTATTTGTCTTGTTGAGTGAAGGACATTGTGAGAATGGCAGAGAGATGCTTGTGAGATTTCCTTGTGTGACAGTGCAACATTAGTTTTAGCAGGAGTGCTAATGTCTCTTTTTTATTCCTGCTTTAAACTCTGACTTTCTGCAGCAATAGACTGACTCTCTGATCGCTGTGAGTGCTCAGTAATGAGGACAGGAAGGTTCATCCTCTATAACCGCAGTCTAATCCGACAGTCAACAGTAGCTACAGAACCTCCCTCTGATACAGGCAACTGAAATAATTTTCTGAGGGATTTGTGACTTAAATTGTGAATACATTGTTCCTGCGTGGGGAAATGAACACAGATTCAGACTGCAGAGGTAAGGGAATAGAAGGAATCCTCCAGGAGTGGCCCAGTCACTGTGCTAAGGTGGGATGTAGGATTTGGTTGGCAGCTGTTCACAACGAAGGCAGCAGGTCTGCAGCTGGTGGCCAGTTAATCCAAGCTGCATCCAGTGTCATGGGAGCTTGGATGGGGAATCTTTGCAGAGATTGAACAGGTTTATTTCTTGGACATCAGTTGGCTTGGTATCACCTTTGCTTTTTTCTGGAAATCTGTGTAAATCAGGGGTTATGATGATTCTAATCTTTGTGGACTTCCATTCAAGCAGCAACATCAGTGGTGTAATCAAGCATTGATAAAGTTGTATTTCCTTCTGTTTTGTGAAGGCGAGAGAGGAACACACCAGCACTGAAAACCCGAGAGGTCCTGGCTTTGTGAAGGCAGAAATCCAGGCCACTTTAGTGTCTCATTCCAGAAGAGTGCTTGGACCTGCTCCCAGCACTTACTGCAGGCTACTGATTGCCTGGAGGAGAAATTCTGTGGGTAAATTTTATGCACAGTGGTAACACATCAAGTTTGACAGTGATACATCTGACACATTCTGACATCTAAATTACAGACTTCACGCTCAAGCCTTTGGCCAGCATTTCTCCCCTCACTCTCAAAAAGCACATTTTCCTAATAGCTGTCCCAAGGCTGACACACTCCCCTGGCCACTGCTGTGCTCGAGGCAGATCCTTGTTCTCTCATCCAGCACTATGATGAACAACAGCAAAGGCTCAAGGGTGAGCAGAGCACCTTCTTTTTGTTGTGTTGTGCTCCCTGTGCAGTGTGTGCTGCTACAAGAATTAAGCAGGCTCCTTGCTGTGACCAAACCCTTTCTTTATGGAAGCCCAAGACTGATGGCAAGTCTATTGACACAGTCCTGTGCCAGTGTGCCTCCTCTGATGGGGGAGGATTTCAAGGTCTATGCCTTGACTTCACAGAAACAGACGGGACTTCAGCGTTCTCTCTGAGTTCTCAGATAGGTGTTTATTGAGTCTTATCTTAGAAAAGTACAGCATGGAACAGCAGGTTAGTGAATGTTGAAAGCTGAACGCCGAATGGCGACTTATCAGGATTGCAGACCGTTCTTAAAGGTAAATTATCCAATTAAAACTTAAAACGACAGATGTTTTCTCTTTTTAACCAATGTCCAGCATTTCACCTTGTCACATAGACAGGAACTGCGGAGTTTTTCATCCCATCACCCTAACCTTGCTTTGCTGCAGAACATGGAGTGTAGAAGAAGAAGAGAGAAGGGAAAGAAAACTACAACAATCCTCCATATTGGAGGTTTCTACTATTATCATTTACTATGCTAACAAACCCAAAACTACATAATTTCTCACCCTGTGACAATCTTACATAATAATCTATCACCTAGTTCACACTTGGGAGCATTCTGCTGACTCCCAGAGAGCAGGTAGCTTTTTCCATGGATAGAGGTCGAAATCTGGATTGTACAGAGGGGTTTTTTCTTTCAAAACAGATAGAGGAATATCAGTCTCAGAACTCTGGGGTCCAACAGTCTATAAACCAAGTTTAGAAAAGAAAAATTAAGTGTTTCAGTGAGCTGCACATGGCATGGCAGTGTCTTTAAAAAGGCGCAGAAGAAAATGTTATTAGCTAACATAGCTCGGCAGGGAGCCCAGGATAAGATTAGATTCTCAGAAAGAACAGTAATAACCTTTAAACCAGATACTAAGTTTTTTTTTTCCTATGTTTTTATTAAAGCAAACCTACTGTGGTAGCGGGCATGAGAGAGATGACACAAAAGCTACCCATAAATAATTTCTTACAACCATTTGTCTTAGGTCCCTTAGGTCCTCTACTGCAGTCAGGTTTGCTGTAACAAAACCACAAAACATCATCTTTTGTTGCCTGTGGAAGAGCAGCTTCATCACATCCACTAGTTCCTCAATTGATTCCGCCCCTGGAGTTAAGAGAATTCATTTTGCTAATTTCAGTAAGTAATGAAGCATGATCTTGCAGAGGAATCGGTGTGATTCTTGGTGAATTGTATCAAGAGACGTTTTTTTTATGAGCATTTTTTTGAGCAAGTTGAACCTATGAGACAATTTTTCTTTATGGAATCTCTCAAGCCGAGTGATCGTCTTCAGCATCTCTGCTTCCACAGTTCAAAAACCATCTAAATTAATTTCATTTTGGCTTTGTCTTACCCAGACAGCTCTTTGAGTGGTGAACTGTGCTGCCTTAGCTATTCAGAATGGCAAATGGATTGGCAAACGCAGCTCTTGGCACACTGTGACACTCGCTCCCACCCATGACTGGACCAGATCTATCCAGGCTTGTGAAAAAGAGCTGCAACTTCTTCATGCACGTCTTTGAAGCAGCTCCAGTCACTCCATTTCCAGTGTTGCCTCAGATTGCTCCCCACCTTAAATTCCTGCTCCTTGGCATGTTTTAACCTCATTTAAGGCTAAAAATAATAAAGGGAAGGGTGCCATATAACACTAATGTTTCTTTTTTCCCTAAATAATCAGTGGTAATGCGATAAGAGCTTATGAAAGAGAAATGTTTATGGATTATGTGACTGTATTGATGTACTACCCTCATATGCAATTAGGTAAGTGCTTTACTTCACATGCTAAATAGTGCCAGAAGATACAGCGTCAGATGTTATCACTGCAGCAGCAGAAGCAAAGATTGTCTTGAAAGCTTTGCACCAAAACCAATTTTTTACTGGAAATTAGTTAATCCTTTAGCTTTCACTAAAAAGCATAGAATCATAGAATTGTCTGGGTTGGGAGGGACCTTAAAGCCCATCCAGTCCCACCCCCTGCCATGGGCAGGGACACTTTCCACTGTCCCAGGCTGCTCCAAGCCCCAATGTCCAGCCTGGCCTTGGGCACTGCCAGGGATCCAGGGGCAGCCACAGCTGCTCTGGGCACCCTGTGCCAGGGCCTGCCCACCCTCCCAGGGAACAATTCCCAGTTCCCAATATCCCCTCCATCCCTGCCCTCTGGCAGTGGGAAGCCATTCCCTGTGTCCTGTCCCTCCAGCCCTTGTCCATTGTCTCTCTCCATCTTTCCTGCAGCTCCTTCGGGCCCTGCAAGGCCACAGTGAGGTCACCCCAGAGCTTCTCCTCTCCAGGTGAACAATCCCAGCTCTCGCAGCCTCTCCTCCCAGCAGAGCTGCTCCATCCCTCTGACCATCCTGGAGCCTCCCCTGGCCTGGCTGCAGCAGCTGCTTCTTGCACTAGGACCCCTGAGACCAGAAGGCATGTTGGTATCCTTTGGAGACATGCATATTTTTGACCTAAAAAAAAATTAAAATATTCAAGAACACCATTGTAAACATGGAATTTGAATTTCTGCTCAGGATAATGGCACAATTTTTCTTTCCTGTTGTGGAAGGCCATCTGTGCAGTGCAATCTGTGCAACTGTACAGGCACAGCTACAGGGATTTTCAGCTACAGGGAGATCACAGGTGATTTTAAGCCATCAGTACTTTTCAACACCTGACCTATTCTCCTTACGTGTGAGGACATCCAAGGGTGTCTCATAAAGCACATAAAAAATGATGTGCACTCCTGCCATCCCCATCTAAATCACAGGGGGACTCACAGTTCTCACTGTTTCGTGTTATTGGTTAAATTTCCCCCAGAAGCCTCATGGGGACTGAACCCTTCACCACCTCTTGAGTCTCTCTGTCTCTTCCACATGGTCATGCTGCCACGTTTGTAAAACGCAGGAGACCAAATATGCTGGATTTTAGGACTTCAGGCAGGCACTTGGTGGAGGTTTTTGTTGGTTGGGATTTCTCAAGCAACAGTGAAAGGTTTCCTACTTGTGCTTTTAACTTTGAAGGAGCCTGTAGACCAGCAAATGAATTTTATTAATGGGGGCATAAACTTAATGAGCAATCCAATGCTAGATACATAGATGCAATGATAAATACACACCAACACTAGAGCTGAGATAAAGAAAAACATGTATGGAATATCCCTGCACAGGATTTTCAAATACCAGCTCTTTTAACTTTGTGCCATCTGCAGAGTTTTGAGTTAATGTTACCTCCACAGAATGTCTATAAGTGAATCATCAAAAAACCTAAAAGCCATAGAAACTGGTCCCAAATTCCTCTAAGTTGTTTTTTTTTTAAAGTTTCAGTATGGTAAACTTGCTCATGTTATCCACTGTGTCTGTAGAAAATCAATTTCCTAGATCATTTCTTTACCTCAGGGTGTGTCTCAGATACCTGTTACATAAATATGACTTTGTTTGTAGACAGCATGTGCTGTCAAGCAAAAACATTGACCTGTTCCAGCCAGTGTAAAGGAGCAAGTCTTAATTTACACAGAAATACCCAAAGGAAGTTAGGAGCTGGTCAAGCTTGTAGTTACAACCTTCCTTATTTTGACATCCAGGCACTATTTCCTGACATGGGTTTTGAAGTCCTGTTTTAGTACATTACCACCATGACAACCTGCCTTAAATTATCTTGTAGGCTGGAGTCCACTGAGTGGAAATAGAAAATGAGCAAAAGAAATGTTGTTAGGTGTTTTGGTTTTGGTTTTGTTTAGGGGTTTCTTTGTTTGTTTGTTTGGTTTCTTGGGTTTTTTTTTTGCCAGGTGCTTGCAAAATAATGTGTTTCCCTGCAGGCTAGAAATAAAAAGCATCTTATTAAATCAAATCATAAATGACCCATGTAGCACAGTTTATTTTACATTACCTAGGTAAGGAGGCACTGAGCCAAATAAATCAAAGTGAACAAGGCAATAATTGTTCCTCCTTTTTTATCACCTAAAATATGAGAGTAATGAACAAACGTGATTAAAGTGAGAATACTACATTAGTAATAGGCTTTTCATTTATTGTTTCTTAGAGAAATCATGTTCACTGTGGATATGGAAGCCCTTTCCCCTGTATTATCAAGCTGACATTTTGTATATTTGAAAAGGATAATGCTGTACTTGTTAAACAAGAACAAGCACAAAATGTATGTGGCTTTCTTTAGAGAGATTTCATGAGCTGGATTTGTTTTGGATTTTTTTCCATGAAAGATAATATGTTCAAGAAGGGGTCAAGACACCTCTTCAGTGCTTGCATTAAAAATTCTATGATTTTCTGAAGACTAAAGGCCACTGTACAGTCTTTCTTTCATGTGCCAGCTAGTTTTATTGAAATAAATGGAATTACTAAATGGAGGTTATGTGGTGAATCAGTTTCTTAACTGACCTCTGTACTTTGCCCATTACTTTTCAGAAGGATTAAGATTTCACAGAGTAGTAAATTAGATTTAATCATTACAGCTTAAGTAAATGAAATAGCAATAAGGCCAAGTGTAGAAAAATGGACTTAATTATGATTAAAAATACAAACCAAGGAGGAATATATCTTTATGACCAAGATCAGCCGAACACTTGGCAGGTCTGAAACAGGATTAGGTTTTTAAAGGTGCATCTGAAAGGTTGCTAGGACAATATCCCAGCCTGGTCCTTGCTGGCTCAGACCAAGGGTTCTCTCAGTGCAGTGTCCTGTCTCCGAGGCCAGCCAGAAAAGACACAGGAACGCAAGAAACAGGAAATAACAGAATTATGGAGAAGTACTAAATGGAGCACAACCTACAGGTGCTTTCCTAGGACATCTCCCCACTCTTTCTCTTCTATAGGCAAGAGTTCATGTTGTGTGTGGACCCTCCTGCTGGTTTCACACTGACATGCCTCTGCTCCTTGGATTTGTCTGATCTTTTCCTGACTCTTTCACACCTTTTCCAGCAATGTGTTCTGCAGTGGGGTTAAAGATCATTTCCTTCTGTTTGTTTTGGGTGCCCCATATCCATTATGGGAATGGGAAATGCTGTTTGATTCCTGCCTAACAGGAGGTTGCTGGCAGTACCAGAGCTGAGGTTTTTGGTTAAACACTGAATTCAGATTCTGAGCTTTGGAGTCATCTAGACTTTGGGACAGAAGGACAGAGGCTGTGCCACATGGACTCTGCTGTTCCTCAGCTGGACCCCAAAGCCATGGGCTAAATTAACTCAGTGAGCGTTTTGTGGACATATCTGGATGTTTTAAGGACATTTTACAAAAGTGGTCCGTAGAGTAAGGGAGCAATGTCTCTGTACCCCATCAAAGGATGGGAGGAAGGGTGGTGGTTAACGAGAGTGTACCGGGGAGTGCGTGGGCTGGGCATGGAAGAAGAGGTGGAGGATGGATTGCTCTTGGCTGGGGTAAGGTGAGTTTTGTTCACAGTAGCTGGTGTGGGGCTGTGGTTTGGATCTATGCTGGAAGGAGTGCTGACAGCACAGGGGTGGTTTTGTTCTTGCTGAGCTTGCACAAAGACATTCCTCCTCCTCCCACCACCCCACCAGGGCCCAGGCTGGGAGTGCACAGGGAGCTGGGAGGGGACACAGCCAGGACAGGTGACCCCAGCTGACCCAAGGGACACCCAAGGACTTGCAGCATCGTGCTCTGCATGCAGAGCTGCGGGGACAAGGAGGAAAGGGGGCACATTCGGAGTGCTGGTGTTTGTTATACAAAGTCACCCTGACACGTGACAGAGCCCTGCTGTCCTGGGATGGCTGAACACCTGCCTGACTGGGGGAAGTGGGGAATGGATTTCTGGTTCTGCTTTGCAGCGTGCATGGCTTTTAAAGACGTTAAACTGTCTTTATCTCAGCCCACGGCTTTTGTCACTTTTACCCTCCCAATTCTCTCCCTGAGAGAGATCCCACCAGGGCAGGGTGGGCAAGAGGCTGCGTGGGGGTGAATTTCTGGCTGGAGTTAAACCACGACACTCATAAATCATGACAGCTGATCATGAGAATGGGTGATCCACTCCCTCACAGTGATGCCATGTTACGCCTCAGGAGTGAATTCTGCTTGATGTCCTTTCCTAACATTTGCAAGTAGAAAGAGTCATGCCCTTTCTCTGAAAGTAAACTGTGGGAGAGCCTAGTAGCAATCCAGTGTAAAGCCTGGTTATTCAATCAGCCAAAATTCAGTCTCTTTTTCCCTCAGGAGTCCTTTAGGAATGATCTGGATGCACAGGCCCACTTCTCCTTGCTCAGGGGAGCAGTGATCAACGTTTGCAGAGAGGGCTGTAATCCCCATTTTCCATTACTGGCAGGCGTGAAACAAACTGACACTTCATAAAGCGTTTTGTAATCCTGTTGGGATGAAAAAAAACCCAGTAGCATAATCCTCACTTGGCCTTGTGGCTCTCTTGTGTACCAGAAATGAAAGGAAAGGAAGAACAGTCCATATCCTTTCTCCTCCTTTGTATAAGGTCTTCCATGATTTAGGCATGTAAAGCACCTCAGCTTCACCTTTGCTGAAAGCACAAACCGTCTAAGACTGTTGTTTTCTCATCCCAAATTACCTCCAATGATTTTAAATAAATTCCTGGAGCCAGTTCACAGAATTGGCTCAGGAGTCAAATACTTGGGAGAAGAACAGAGGAAAGAGATTTGGGCCAGCTCCCACCAGCTGTCCAGTGATGTGATCAACGCGTTTGTGCATCTGTGCTGACTCTGACCTGCCAGCCAGCCTGGGAAACACACTGCCCATTTGGATCTCGCACATGATGGTATCTTTCAGGATTAGATTTCCTGAAGAGGAGCAGAACCAACTCATCAGTACCAATAATCAACACTTTGTCAGGGTTTTTAGGGCCAAATGACACTGAGTGCACTGCACTCTTTGGTTACAACAGCCATCAAGCCAAAAATTGACTGTAGTTCAAGACAAAGCGTTGAAGGAGGCACAATTCTCTCTGCCACACTGTGTCCACATTCACCCAGAAATATCTTCCTCTCACTGACAATTAGCAAATCTTTTGAGCACAAGCCAACAGGAGAGTAGTGGAGGTCATTGAGAGAGTCTCCAAGAGATCAGTTTTCAGCTAAATAGGTCTGTGCAAAATGAGACATCCCTGGGCTGTCCTGACAGTCCTTTTGGTGCAGCCAGCAGGGAGAACAAGCAGCACTTGCCATGAGTTATTTGTGAAGGGATTCATGGTTGGATCCAGAAGCCTGATGCAGGAAGCCAAAGCAGAGTCAGAAGGGTGTCCAGCCCTTCCTGGCAGACGAGCACCACCGGTGTGCTGCTGACGGCTTCAGTCCGCAATTGAGCCGCGTGTGGATTTTGTTTATTGCCACTGAAGATGGCAGAGGAGTGAATGCTGCCTTTGTGTGTTGTTTGTTGTCTTAAATGGGTGGCTTTCAAGGCGATGGTTCCGGCTTGCTCTGCTTTATTGTGGTGGGATGGGGCTGGGGGCTGTCAGTGTTGCTTTGGTAAAAATGGTTTCACGTCGGTCGCAATTGAGAGGGTGAGAGCGCATCCAAAAGCAACACTAAACAGATTGTGCTAAATGTGATGTGCTATCTTCATCAAATGTGTCGTTTGAAGGGTAACCAAACGCGGCCACAGCTTTGCTGTCACTACATGGTCATTTACTGGGAGCCAATAAATTACACAGCGCTTGTTAAAACCGGAGTGACCTTTTCAAGGCTGAGTACAGCGCTAAGTGTATTAAACGAGCCGTGTTTCCTTATCTGGCGTGACAGATGTTTGATTTTGTTGACATTTTCAGGAATGCACAAACAATTACGACTTCAATTGTTTATTCATCAGAGAATGCAAAGCTACCTGATGGTGCTTATATACTGGAGGGTATTGCTCAATAAATCTCCCTGGGGTTGTTGGTGCCACGTTAAGTTTATCAGCATTTAAAAAGACATAAGCGGTGATTTTTTTTTTTTTTTTCTTTCCTGGAAAGGTCACTCCTTTCTGACGGGTGATGTTTTAGGCACCAGCAGTATCTCATGGAAGCGCGAGACATTTAACAAATTACCTCCAGGCATTACAGAGAAACCAAGCACTGGCACAAAACTACGTGAAAAGGCATCTAATTTGGGTACTCCTGAATTTTACGAGACTCGCCAAACCAAGGAGCATCCTGCTCCCTTGGGTGCTCTCTCAGTGGATGGGGAGTAGCTGATGGATGTCTGACTGGGAATTCTTTCCCCTTACTTGGTGGCAGTCCAGGATTTCTAATTTTTTTCGGCAAATGTTTGAGCATGCATTTCAATTTTCTTCCACTTATAATACCTATTATAGCAACAGAGCACTGTGAAAACACTGCCTGTTGAGAAAATGAGGTAAGGGAATGATTACAGTCCTTTGGACATTTGTGTGAGACCACTTGAACTGAGCAAATAAATGAAGAATTAGACAGTATTTATTCAGACATTGCAGCACTATATAAATAATTATTCTGTGCAAAGACTGAAGTTTTAGGAATTAGGTTTTCTAGCTAAGAAATACAGAATACAGGGAAATGTAATGGCAAAGCTTTAGATATGGTTTTAATTTCTTCATTCTGTGCATATTCATTCCCAGGTAACAGATATTACCTTCGAGTGGAACAGAGAACAACTCCAGCATTTACATAATTATTAATTTTTACCTGTACACCATCATACATACACATAAAAAATGGATGTAAACTAGTAACTAGGAAAGGATGTATCACATGAAGCTAAATGAAATAGTTGGACAAAAAGCTGACTTTTCTCCACACAGTTCTGGTTTTTTACCATATCTACATAAGTTTTTCTGTTCATTTGATATTCAAAAGAATTTCTTAATTGGAGAGACTTTGACTATATCCAACTGCTATTTTACAGCTTCCTGTCAAAACAAACCCCACAGAACCTTTTGCTAGGACTTCTCAATTTTTTTTTTTTTTTTTTTAATATTTCTGTAT
>VXBT01011280.1:57771-67896 GCA_013400235.1 Oriolus oriolus
TGTATTCTAAGTAATGCAAATACATTTACAAGGTGTGAAAAGACTCCACAAGGAAAACCTGGACTTCTGTTGTAAATGTCTGCTTTGTGTCACATTTGCAGCGCCATCCTTCCTGCCTTAAAACCACATTTGTTTTACAACACTTACAGTACCACAGAGCTTCGGCTCTTTTTTGGGGTTTTGAATGCTTTCTAAACCCAAAATCTCTTTATGATAAAAAGAGACTGAACATGAGAGAAGAACCTGCAGAAGGTTATGAAGGAAAGGGAGGGAACAGTGAATTTTTGATAACCTGCAAGACTAACAGAGATATTATGAGGCCAGATGGTGCATTGCCTTTTAAATAACTTTTGCCTTTTACAAAAAGACTGGAAAATTTTAAGATATTAGCAGCTGAATGGGACTGTCAAATAGGTATTTAATTGTCAGCACTGAATAGCACCAAGTGTTGAAGTTTCCTAGGGTATTTACAGCTAGAAATGGAGAAACTGTAGTTTTCCAGAGTGGCTAGTGACATAATGCAGATTTTTGCAAAGGAAACAGCTTGGGATCAAGGGCAAACAACAACATACCTTTTTTACTGTATGGGCTGATTTTTTTTCTAAATTAATTTTAGTTTAAAGGCTTCTAAGTTTAGGGAGTATGACCTCCCAAAATCTGCCACTGATCTGATGTTCACAAAATGGGTTGGGAGACTTTTCCTAGAAAATTGTCCTGTCTGAATGATTTGAGATTGGGTACTCAGAACTGTGTACCTGGGGTCATAAATGCTGCAGAAAATAGAAGCCAGAATAAGGAGATCCATTGCTGCTGCTTTATTTTTAAAGCCCTCCTGCAATTATAGAAGGCTTAATTCAGTAGCAGGTAACGCAGCATTTAAAGTGTAGATAGGAATCCTGATTTATGTTTCTTCAGGAAAATGAAACAACATTCATTTATTTGAATGAACACAGCTACCAAAACCTGTTCTCCCTCTCATGTGTGTGTTTGGGGTGCTAAAACCCTGAGCCTGCTCTCTGACTCCCAGGCAGTGGCTGTGTTTAGTTTGCACCTGCACAGTTCAAATCAGTGAGGAGAAATACCTGGGAGACTTTAGGTCCCAATTTTTCACTGTCCCTTTGGTGGGCAGCTTTTCTCAGCTGTGATTTGTTGCAGATGTGAGCCATTTTAACCTTCACTTAGTACCTCTCACCCAGCAGCACTCTCCACTATTTCATCTTCAGTGAGATAGTTTGAACTCTTGCTTTTTTTTCCTCTTTTGTCAATAGACTTACCTTGAATTGTCTTCTATTTCTATTTGTCCTTCTATTTCTGGTCACTAATTTTTCAAAGGCCATTGATTCCTAAGGGAGAACAAAGGTTTCATTTAGCAATCTCACACAAAAATTGCTAGGGGGTTTTATGAAATGAACATGTTCAGTCCCTGATTACATATTGTCTTTTTCCTCTCCTGCAATTTCAGAAAAAAAACTCTTTTAGAGAGTGTGTCTCTGGCAATACTGCAATTTTCAAAAGCAGAACCTGTGCTTATTTCCTCTCCTGCATGACCTGATTTAGTGGATGTTCACATGGCTGCTGGAGTGGTATCTCAATTTAGGGGGAGGAAGAAGGGGTGTGTGGTCACCTTCCACCCAGGTGAGCTGCTGTGCAGCATGTGAGAGGCCTGGGCTCAGTTTCAGGTGCTCTGTGGTGGCTTCCCAGGGGTGTTGCTTTAATCCACATGGTCTGAGCTGCTCTGGTGAGGGCATGATCTCAGTACCACCCACCGAGCTATTCCACTTTTCAGGGATTGTTTATGGCGTAGGAGGGATGGTTGTGGAATTCTGCTAGGAGAGAAGGGGCCTGAGTTAGTGTTCTAGTAAATAAAAAATAATAATTACACACAACTGTATTTAAACACCCTCTGGAGCAAGTGCTGAAAGCCCAGTCTTCTCTCACGTGAAATTAGGTTGACTATCAATTTTATGGGCTCCTTGGAAGGAAAAGTGAACCAGTTATGGCACCCAGCACCCCATAAGAACATGGGGGTCTGAGCCCTGTCCTCGTGCTTGGTCCTGTCCTGGTGCTGATGTTCTGCTTGGCTTTCTGGGCTTTGCACTTCCCATTATTGGAGTTGCCTACATAGCAGGAAAATTGCCTTGAATCAGCCTAAAGAAGTTACCTATCTAAAGGGTTGCTAGCTTAGGTTTTGCTGACCTACTTGGGATTAGAGTAGATAGCAAATTGTTTTACATAGTTTGATTTCAGAGGTAAATTCCAACTGAAGTGCTGCAGTGTTGCTTTAACTTCAAAGCAGTGTCAAACAGAGAATTAAATAAAATTTAGGTAACTTTGAAGTCACACCTTCAGCTGCTTCAGTTGTGCTGCAGCTGGGCTGTCAGGTGCCCACACTCTGCTTTTGGATTCTGTAGTGGGCAGAGGAATTTCAGCTGTGCCTAACAATTAAATTATGCAGGTATTTGCAGAATACCTCCCTGTTTGTGCTGTCACTCCAGAATATGAAAATAGAAGACCTTAGGGGTTGCCAGCTTTCCCCTGACCCCTCCAAAAAAACCCCATCCCTTCCATACCCAGCTTCATAAAGCCAGCACTAAAATATTCCCAAATGAGCTATAAAGAGGCACATAGAGCTCCTGGCAGTGGGTTGAGACAACAGCGAGTTAACAACTGAACTCCTGCTGTTTGGCTGAAAACAATTCTCTGCAGTACTGGATTCAGAGGACAGCACCACGTCTGGGAGGAACAAACAGGAAAGAGAAGTGACAGCGTGGTTTTGGAGCACAGGGATGTGCACATTTCCAGAAAAGTTTCCAATTAGCTGTTCCCCAAATCTGCTTTGGGCTCTCGGAAAACAAGGTCTTGGAGAGATGGGTCTTCTTTAGGGAGGCACATCTTCTTCAGCTTTCACTTTCAATTACCTGGATGGCTCATGGAGGCGAGCAAAAGAATTTCTTATCCATATTAATGACCCGTATATTTATGTGTGTGTTTTCTCCCTGACAGCCCATCCTGCCACTGTTTCAGGCAATAGCTTTGGCTCACAGCAAATCCCCATTTAGCCAAATGCCTGTGCTGATCGATTGTCTTGGTGGCTAGCATGTTTTCCCTTCCTTGAGAAAGAGATCTTTCTTCTTGTCTTTACAAAACCATGTGTAGTCCAGGAATATGGAGTGGTGGTTCTGGTTTTTTTTTTATTTTGCTAAACTTAGTCTAAAGAACCCTCAAGAGTTATGAATTTTAATGGCGCAACCAAAATTTTACGAAAGAGAAACAAAACCTCAGACCACACTCTCCCCTCTCATCTCCGTCCTTCCATCACTTGTCATAGTTTTTGTATACATTTATACACATTTTCACATACATGATTTTTTTTTTTTTTTTTTTTTTTTTTGCCAGCAAGGTACATTTCCACATTTTGTTGCTGGCTGTGGCTTAGTCAGGTTCTCAGCAACACTATTTATACAGTGACATTTTTCAAAGAGCTGCACGCTCTACATAGCTAATGGAAAAAGGTGGCGCAACCACAGAAAAGGAACTTAATGTTATTCATGGAATACCAAAGGACAAAATGGAACAGTGGATCACATTAATTCTGGCAAATACTATTATTTTAAACTCATTTAAATTCAAGTCAAACTTATTGAGCATATCATCCCAGAGAGCAACTAACATTTATCTTCTCTGCGCAAGCAGAGCAAACGGGAGCCGAGCGGGCGCTCGCTGTTTGCAGACGGGGCTGCCTCTGACAAACCCGTGGAGAGGGCAGTGAGGAGAGCCCACACTTATGTTTTAATTGAAACAATGATTAATTGCACCACAGAGGGTCTCGCAGTTGCTGTGTTTCAGCCTTGACCTGCCACAAACCACTCAGTGCTGCTCCAAAGTGTTTTTCCAGTAAGGTATGTCCTAAACTTGCGCCAGTCCTCCTATTTTTCAGCCTATGTCTTTTTGTGATAATCGAGGATGTAATTAGGACACCTTTAACAATGAACTGTGCTATTGGGCTCCTCTGATACACACTCCAATTTCCAGTTAAGAAATCCAGAGACTTAATCTGTTTTCCCCCTTCTCTTTCTGTCCTAATGTGTATTTTCACACATTCAAATAATGATTACAAATAGCTTCTCACAGCTGTTTAATGTACTCTGCAGAGGTGGGAACAGGCAGGAATGTTTCTATAGCATTGGATATTGTATCCCAGCTCTGATATCACCCATTGGGTGTATCTTTTGACCTTTATATAACTTTATTTTCTTGATCATGAAATTGAGAATAACTAATTCCTTTTTCATGGAGGATGCATTTTTTTTTCTTTCCTTCCCTTCTTTCTCCTTCACAATTCTATGTAATTAAAAAAAAAAAATACCCATTGATGTTACTGCACTGAAAACTCAAGCAAAGTGATGAATTGCAATGTACAGATAATCTTTACCTTTAAAGGATAAAAATAGTTTGAATGTGCTAGCCCATGTAATACTAAGTTCTACTTTCCTATTTTCTTCCTCCAGCCCTATTTGTTTATAAACCTCTAAATTGTTTCATGTTCAGACAGAAATAAAAAACTCAGGCTAGCAAGAAACAAGAAAAGAGTAGCTGATAATTTATAACAAAATATTTTGAATTTTTTTCCTATTATTTAATTAGCAGTAAAAAGATCTTAGAGCAATTTTCATAAGTAACTCATAATCTTAGTTACTGTACAGGGCAACACCTAAAGGTGGTTTTCTGTTTTAGTTATATCAGTCTATTATGCAAGGGTTGCCCACAATAATTCAGAAGTGTGGCTCATCCAATCCAGGATCTTATCTCCAACGTGGATCAATTCCAGGTGCTTCAAAGCACAGCTGAACAAGACTTAAAATTTCTGTTCTTTGGGGAAAAAAAGGCCTGAAATGAATTCCCATTGCTTTCTGAAAAGTGGGTATGAAAAGGATACACTGTCAAATTAATTGCTAGACAGAAATTCCAGAATCATTTGATTCGAAAAATAATACATTCATTTTCATCAAATCAAAGTATTTACCCTGTTCAGTGTAACTGAACCCAATTCCTTCCAGACTTGTCCCTCTGGAACAAGGATTGTTGCAGAGTAAGAAAGAAAGATCCACAAACTGAAAACATCCCAAATATTAAAACATAAGGACATCTAATTCACATTTGCTCAGATGTAATTCATACACAGTGTGAAGACTATACCTAATGTAATTACAATGGTAAGCTGTGAAGCTCTCTGGAAGCAAGGCAGAAGAGTTTTGAGTTTATGCCAAAACAGAAATCATGCAGGCAAAAATTATAACAGTAAAATTGGAAAAAAAATCAGGGATCGTTAATGATTTTCCTTAAAATTGGCATCTGGCAAGCAAAAAAATTACAATCATTCACACAGATGTGTTATTTCCCAGAGGTCCTTTAACCACTGCCTTGTTTCCTTCATACAATTTTAATGACAGAGCACCACTTCCATATTGCTTTTTGCCTATTTTTAATTGATTTATCTTCTACCAAGTCAAGGTGCCCTAAAGGGAACCCAAAAGCTATTTTAAAATAAATATTCCATTGGGTACCCAGACTATTATATGGCTGAGTGTGATGGAACACACTGTTATGTTTTTGCACAACTTAATTCTGCAGCTCTTGGGCTTTAATGAATCTGATCCATCCCTCTTACTACCATTAAATATCAATTCATTCTTATGTATTTACAGTGACATTTCTGTCTCTAGAATCACTCAAGGTATTTCCATGTTAATATCTGTGGTGGGAATGTGTTTAGAGAAGTCATTCCAAAATGAGAAAATGAGGTGAAGAAAAAATGTTGAGTTTCTCTGGCTCACCTCTTCAGCAGTCAATAAACAAATAAAAGACTCGGAGGACTTAAAACAATAAACCAAGGAATGGGTAAACTATGAAAGATTAAGACCAAGGTAAATTTGGGGAGTAAATGAAAAAATGGGCAGTTAAATTAATAAAGACATAACTAAATAAATAAATAATGTTGAGGAAGTGTTGGCTGAATGCAGTGATCTCGTAAGAGCAAAGAAACAAATGCCATCTGGAGTTGTGCCTCTGTGAAATTGAAACACAGTCAAACACCTGGTATTAATGACAGGAGCCACATCTCTCTCAATGACAACCTGTACTTTCCAGCCAGGCAACCAAAGTAATGCATTTTAGACTCTGCTTTATTGAGCAGTGATGAAATTACAGATAATCTAGAAGTAAAAAATGCCTTTGGGTAGAATGCAGAGTGTCCCATTTTGCAGTAACAGAAAGACCAGCACAGATCTGTTAATGTGTTTCTGCTGCAGAAGTGAAAAGTTCTCAGATCCTGAGGGAACCAATTACTTAAGCCAGGCAGAGAACTTACAGGCTTGGTAATTGATGGGGCTTGAAAACTACTGGAAACTGCCCGAGCAACTCACGTAGGGGAACAACCCAGTTCTAAAGGGACTAATTACAGCTTTGGCAGCACACAGCACTAACAGAGTTTGTCATGAACGGGGAACACAGGTACTCATTTTCTTACTCACAGTGTGCAAGTGTTTTA
This sequence comes from Oriolus oriolus, assembly GCA_013400235.1. Lineage (NCBI taxonomy): Eukaryota > Metazoa > Chordata > Aves > Passeriformes > Corvidae > Oriolus > Oriolus oriolus. The sequence goes on from VXBT01011280.1 coordinate 64,319, forward strand.
TCAAAAATACAAACTAACAACTACCTACACTCAAGCAACCTTTAATTAACTGAGCACATTAATGAAAGCTACAAAATTGTGCTACATTTCCTTTGTAAATGAAAGATTAACTAGCAGTAGCACACCACAAACACAGGTTTATCAAATCGTTTATGACTAACGTGATGCATTCTTTCAGTCCGCACACAAAGCAGGGCTGATGTTTACTTTTTGCATTTGTACTGGCACACAAAAGCTGGGGTTGTACAGGGGGTGACAGCTGGAATTCAGCCACCAGCGCAGAGGAGGTTCAGCTCCTCCATCCCCTCAGCACACAGCCAAGGAAATTATGTAAAACAGCAGCAGATGAAAGACTACAGGTACGGTGCTCCTCATCAGCGATTTATTTATCCAAGTTGGTGGCAGGGTTGGAAACAGGGTCATGATTTAGAAGCTTCTTATAACTAGCAGCCCCCAGGACCTTTCTGCTCCTAAATGACTACGATCCATCAGTGTAACAGCACGGGGAAAAGAGATGATTACAGTTTTAGAACGCATCACGAGAAGAGAAAGTCTCTAACATTTCACCCAAAAATAATTGCTTTAGGTTTAACCACCCATGCTCAAAAGCATCTTTGAGCACTGCAAGAGAAGGGGGCAGCATTCAGAAAGGAGACCTTGTTTTCAGCACGGTAAAGGAGCTGGTTTGCCTGTCCCACAGGCTGACCCTTCAGAGGCGATGTGTGCTCTTCTCAAATACATCAGGGACTCTGGAGGAACAGCCATCAGCACTTTAGACTCACCCCTGGAAAGAGAAATGTGGCACCCAGGAGCTGTTCTGTTACGAGCAGCATGTTACCACTCCCACGTACTCCGACGGGGGGAGTTTGACGAGAAGCTGGCATCCACACAGATCAGACTGACAAGGAAACAATAGAAAATTTCATGAAACTGTTCAGTTTGCAGGCTCTGATGCTTCAAGCCACATTAAATGCACTGTGGTGCAGCAGGAGGGAAAAAGCAGAGCAAAAAAATTCACGAGGAAAGCAGTTCAAAGCCCTTCAGAGCACTGCCTGCAGCGATGAAGGGGCCATCCCAGAGCAAGGCCAACGCTTTCCATACCCTGTGCTGCCAGAAAGCAGCACAGTCACAACAGCAGGTGTGAAAATGAACTCCTACTCACGTCAACAAAGCCACTGACTGAAGTGTGTGACTGAGTTCTCATAGGTTTCAGTATCCTGACAGCACTCACGATCTTTAATTATAGGCCCCAAGGCCCAGCATGGCTCTGTGCCTACGCTACCAACAGCAAGCCATCAAATCCTTCCAAACACCTCCAAATCTGCAGCAGTATCAGTTCTGGTAACTATAGAATATTACCAATACATTTTTTTGGTCAGAGTTGTGCCCACTTCATCCCCCTCAAGCCTCATGAAACCTTCAGGGCAGTGCCCAAGCACTCAAGAGACCACAGCTCTTCAGAACAGCTGAGCATGGGAGAAAAGCCAAAGAAAATCCTGACTGAAGTTAAAAATTCTGCAGCATGGATTATGTGACAGGATAACCACTGCTATAAACTATCCCAGCTCATTATTCTAAGCAGTAAAAGAAGTTCAGCCCAATCCCAGTTTTGAAGTGTGATTTTCCCTACCCTCTGCTTTTATACAGGATGACAATTAACTGTTTAATTTAACAGCAATACACTGCAGCTTGAAGGGGTTCTCAGTACACACCACCTGTCAAAAGCACTTCAGGGGTTTCATAAAACACACAGCCCAAGGCCTTGGGGTTTAAGATTTTATTTAGAGACATCCAGCATGGGTTGCAGCTATCATTTTCCCATTGAACGATGCTGTGTAGAAGACTTCAACTCTGCAAGAAAAAGAAATTGAACAAATTCAAGAACCCTGTAATAAACATACACTTTAATTAGAATTTTTGATAGACTTTGCTTCATCCACTGTCTGCTTTTCACCAGAGACCCTGACTTGCACTAAACCATGCAGTTCTAAATGCTCAAGTTCAACACAAGTCTGCTGATTTTGGTTTTCTCCGCAGTCTAGGGCGGAAAAACCATCAAACTGGCAAAGGAATTATCTGATTTGTTCCAATTATGAGATTCCACTGAGGATTGTTGTTTCCTTTCAAGAACTATCTGGGTCACTCAAACACCTGAAAAATGTTTAGTTTCTCAGATCACAGACAATAAATATCAGGTATTTCCGAAGTGGCATCAGGTTAAGACAAACTGAAGTGGGCTTCCAACTGGAAGTGGCATGCTTGCACAGTCTGAGTCGTGTCTGAGGCTTGCTTTGCTGGGGTCATCAGCAAGCACCAATTAGTTTCTGTTAATGACCTTATCCCAACCAGACAGTACACCACAGATCACTAGGAATGATGTGGGTGGTGAGACTGTTTTGATACAGGGTAAGTTCAAGAAAACTTTTAAGTTTTCCCCTGAGCTTCATCTGGCACATCAGAAAGCGTTTACAGCATCACAGCTTCTCATCCAGTTGTGTCACATCACACGTGCCAGTGACTGCTCCAGCTCACACCAGGTGCACCTTTTCATCTCCCCAGGGCAGGAAGCAGACATGGTTTTGGTTACAGCCACAGGCTGCAGGCACAGAGGTGTGGCCTCTGGAGAGGCAAAGGTCACAAACCAGGGAGTGCAGCAGCTCTGCGGTACGAACTTCCACCTGCTCACTGTTTCAATTATCATGCAGCTGCAGACCACAGCTCCTCAGCACGTGGACTGCAAAAGGCTGACAATTAAGAAGGTTTTTGACGAGCTCAGGCTCCCTAAACTCCACGGGGCTAAGAAATCCCACAAAAGCAGTTACCCAGCTAGTGCAGCTACAGCCTGTCCTCTTCATTTCTTCAGGAGCTGGTGTCTGACTATGAAGAAAGGGGCCCCAAATCCACTCCCAAAGAATGCACACATCATCACCAGCAGCCGCCACTTGTTGTCCACAGAGAACGGGAGGTTCTAGAGGAAAGAAAAAAAGGGAGTTTTACCTTTGCAGTCCATGCATTAATTCCTTTCTCATCCATTTTTAAGTGCTAAGACTCTCAGAACAAAACAAATATGCAGTTTCAAAGCAATTTTAATAGCTCTCAAGGAAAGGAACACAGTACTTAGGACAATAAATAAACTTCCAGTATCTGAAAGGCACCTATAGGGACGCTGGAGATGGACTCTTCATCAGAACTACAGTGACAGGACAAAGGGGAACAGATTCTTACAGAAAGAAGGGACATTTTGGCTGGATAATAGAGAGAAATTCTTCCCTGGGAGGGTGGTGAGGCCCTGGCACAGGGTGCCCAGAGCAGCTGTGGCTGCCCCTGGATCCCTGGCAGTGTCCCAGGCCAGGCTGGACGGGGCTTGCAGCAACCTAGGGTAGCGGGAGGTGTCCCTGCCCATGGCAGAGAGTGGGATAAAATTATCTTTAAGGCTCCTTCCAACCCAAACACTCCATGACTACAGACTGGGTGTGACCTCTGGAGGTCACTTTGTCCCCTCTTCCCCTCTCCTTCCCAGCCCAGCTGGGGCCAGTCTGCTGCAGGTCTCACGCAGTCAAATATAAAAGGCCCTGGGG
>VXBT01011281.1:0-19127 GCA_013400235.1 Oriolus oriolus
GCCCCTTTATCCCAGCTGTCACAATAAAATACTGCAAAGATCATAATCAATATCCTTTTCCAGCTGATTATTGTTCTTGTTGTTACTGTTATCATTATTTCTACTAATATTATTTCTACTGATATTATTTCCAATACGCAGGTTTTTTTAAGAAACCAGTACATATGCAATAAACTATTTTCCTTTGAGATTTCATAATGGCACCTAGTTCAAGTTGAAACTATAGTTCAGTACACATTATTCCTACCAGGTTTGGTGTAAGGCCACAGGCTCTCTGCTGACCTTGCAGGGCAGAGTCTCAGGACCTTGATGTACCTGCCAAAGCCTGCACTTGTTTTAATTTGCGTTAACAAGTGTCTGATGCCCAAGTGACCATTGTCAGAAAACTGTATTTCTGATCAAGAACTGATCAAGTTTACAAAAGTAACTGGGTGGTCCAAGCAGAGTGCAGTCCTGTCTGTGATCTAGCATTACTACAAAGCACTCACAGGCATACGAGAGAACTACTTCCAGTGTCTCACATATTTTAAATTTGTCTTAGTTGTTCTTTGGCCAGGTTTACTAACATGGTGCTCATTTACAGTTGATTTACTTCTTTTCAGTCTCAAGTTATCTCCAGCTCAAATATATTACTGTCTCTGTCACATCCCTATGCCTACTTTTTTCCAGAATACTTGCATCTAAAAAGGATGAGAGAAGGGATCTTTTACAATGCAATTCATTATTTTTGCTTGATATTGTAAAGTTCCATTTAATGAGTGATTCTTTCTTGAGACTTATTTGGGACTGCATTCTAAAATTCTCACAAAAAAAGTCACTAAAAAAAGCAAACACCTCTTGATAAACACTCCCTTCTAAAAAAGGAAAAAAAAAAATTAAAGTGGGATAAAATATTGGAAACAAACCAGAACCTAATTATAGAACCTTAGTAACAGGATCAGTACAGCAGTTTCCAAAAAAAAATACAGTAACATCTAGCAAAATACACAGCAACAGTAGCTCATATTTAAGAAGTAATTCAACAACAGAATGAAAAGAATGGAGATAATTAGTCAACATTTGGGACATAGTGCTGACAGCAAACAGACAAAACATGTTAGCTGTTGTTTTCCTCACTACTACTTCTAACAAAAGAGCAACTGGACTTCAGTTATTTGATGTTAAAAGCTACTATTTTATATTCAAATTAAGCCAAGAAGGATTGAAAATTATTCCTGTTTTCACCAGCTTGAAGGAATCAATGAAGTGATTCTTGTGAGTTTAAAGAAATTGCAATTGCACCACCTTGCTAACAGAACTATTAAATTCCTGATATGAAAGCAATTTCATTGAGTCTTTTGTATAAAAATAGTTTTGATGGATGTTTAGCCTAGACTTTGAAAAACAATGTCAGGGAGGAGTTCTGGCTGCTCCCCATGGGGATGGGGCCAGGAGCAAAGGGTGAATGCAAGCCTGTAGCGTAATGCCATCCCTTGATGTTGATCCAGAGCACAGATGCAGCAAGTCAGGGTCAGGATCAGACACAGAAATAGTCTACTGGGGTAAGGTAGGGCTGAGAGCAAGACTGACAGCTGTGTCCAAAGATTCATGTTGGGTCATGATTGAGGCGATATGACCCTGGGCACAAGCACAGTATTGCTCTCCTACATGGCTCAGAAAAGGGCAGCAGAAACAGACTTTGCTGGAAAAGAGCTCCCCAGAGAAGGAGGGCATCCCAAACTTCTGGCTTCTCATCAGTGGTGGAGGCAAGATTTGATTAAATACCTTCATTCATTCCACTTAGCACCTTAACTGATTCCACTGAACACCCTAACTCAGCCTAGTGAACTTTTAGGAAGGGGCTGTAGTCAGGATCCTTACAGAAAGGTCAAGAAAAAAATGTCATCTGTCAATCATTTCCAGTAAAGCTTTTTTGATTTCATTCCGCTTAGGTAAAATTTCAACTGAATGTTATTTTAGCTAGTTACATTTCTAGATTTAAAGAGTGAGTTTATTTATGGAATTGTGACTATTGAACTTGAATAATACGTATGAAAACTAAGGAATGCAATTTGTGCCACTGGACTATTAATACTTATTCCTGGTATTTTAAAATGATAGCTTCTTCTGTCATCTTGAAAAATACTGCATAGTTTTTCCATGCTTATTCTTTCAGCTATATCCCAATTCTGCAAACACTCATTGACATGTTGAGTCTCCCAGTACAGAAAGTGATGTCCATGGTTTTCATCCACAAAAGGTAATTTAAGTTACAAATCTAAAAAGAACTATGCATAACTAGATATGTTTATAGGAAAAGCATATTTGAAATCTTCATTTAGGGTTTTTTTATTATTTTTCACCTCTTTGAAATCTATCTCTTGTAACAACTATTATCTTAACTAATGATTTCAGGAATGTTTTGCTCTTTTTTCACTTATATTGTACTATTTGAAATTTTTTATGCCAAAAGTAAAAATTGAGATAGAGTTCTAAAATAGTGTTTTAAGTTTATTTTAAGATTCTGGGCAAGGTCTTCAAAATAATAACTTGGGGGTGACTTTGAACAGTAGGTTTCATTTTTACTGTGGTGCTTATGTCATAGGTATTTCATACTGAGATTCTGTATAAAGATCTGTATTATGTGCTCCTATGATATGAGACAGGATGTCTTAAAATCCATGAAGTGGTTACTTACCATCTCCTGATACTTTTGTTGCAAAACTTGATTGAATAGAATTTTTTTAAAATTGCATGCCTTTTCTGAATCTGAACTTTAAAAAAAAGAGAGCTTTAGGTGACATCTGTGGCCCCACTATGCCATTATAGAAACCAGTTTAGGCGCTCTAGTGTACTGCTGTTGCAGTGCTCTGTGGAACAGTGTCATGATGTAAAGAAACAGAATTCAAATATCATCCAGTCTTGCTATAGGTTACAGGGTGGAAAACACTGAGCATAGACAGATATAAGGCTACAATAGACTTGAAATAAGTTAGTAGCTGAGTAATTATTTTGTCAAAAATCCAGAAAACCATAAATGACTGCAGGGTCCAAGTACAGAATCACATTTATTATGTGATTAGCATTTTTCCAACAGCAACATTTTTAGCTAAATTATTAAAGGGCAGTCAAAGATAAAACGTCTGAAGAGTCTGAAGTGGCTGATACATGGGTAATGCTGCAAGAAAAATTTATCTCTGCTGGTGATGTACAAAGCTGGTGCAAGAACAGGTAGGAAATTCAGTAATAAGGGTTTGTCAATACAACACATTCTCCAAACAATACAATCAAAAGGACAAAAAAACGTTAAACACTGGCAGCACAAACTGATTTTGCACCTTTCAGTCTCAAGAATGATTTCTCTCTTAGGAGGAAATGCCAAAATTTACTCCTAGACATTTTGGAAGTGCTATCGTTCCATACGCTTGTGGTCTATAACATAAACTTAATGAGAAAAGCAGATAACCTTCTTGGTTAGTAAAAGGATATTTTTCACCCAAATAGGCAACCAATTAATAAACTAGAAGGGTCAAAAGAAGGAGATGAAATAATGCAGAGAACATGCATTATATTTAGTAATTACAGCATAGTATGCTAGTCAGTCTCTGTAGGGAAATAAGTCATCTTTGCCAAGAATTCAAATTACTATGAATGAAAGGTACCTTACTGCAAAATTTCACTTCAGGCAGAGGAGCTTTATCCCACCCAGTCATGCAATCATAGAGCAGTTTAGGATACTTATATATCACTTGTATTTTCCACAGCATTTTTGTTTGAGGAATTCTATTGAGCTTTCCCAGAATGCACTGTCATGACAAATAACCTTAGCTCTGTGTCTTGCTTGATCTGTAAAGGACAAATTTTGATCCAAATTTCACTTGTTTTTTTGGGGGGGAGGCTCATTATAGTAAACTAAGAAGGAAGTGTGTAATTTCCCTGCATTTATAGAGTTTTCTGATAATTCATTTTGTTCTCAGACATACTCATCGTATTGTGCAGCAAACAAAAGTTCAGAGTCCACTAGTTTTGCCTTTTTGTTGGAATGAATTAGGTGTCAACATGTTCTTATTTAGAACTAGGATAAAAAATTAAAGAAAATTCCTGTATACTGAGACCATGGTTATTTATTACTTGTATTGGAAAATCTCATCTTCATTGAGAGCTACTGTAATCCATGGATATTTATTGCTATTTATATTAAAAGCATTTTCTTGGTTATAATTATTATGTGCATTACTGATTGAACCAATTTCATATGGAAATACATTTTTAATCTATTGTTTCCCTTCTGAAGTCTACAAGTGAACTAAATAGTCAATACAATTCTTAGTTGATTAGCATTCCAACTAAAAAATCATAGAAGTATTTTTTCTCATTTTCTTAAGTAGGGAAAACACTAAATTACTTTTCTAAAGATACAGAAAAGTACAACAGCACACCGCAGCAAAACTTAAACATTTTCAATAACCAAAACATTTTGAAATTAAAAAAAACCTTGGATACAAATGAATGTTTACAAAGTACAGAGCTTTCAACTGTAATGCCTGTGTACCAGTCACATTATAGGTGAGGAAAGGTCTCAGAATGGACAGGGGCATGAATGTAGGAGTGACTAACAAGGAGGTATAGTAATCTATTTCAACAAAGAATTACAGTTTGAGTGATCCTTGGCTGCCATACAAGGTCCTTTCACGGATAAAAAAAGAAATGGGAGAAAGAAAATAAGGCCCAGCAGCCAGTGAAATGGAGACTTTGGATGTAGTTCCTGGAAGGTTGTTAGCCTAACTTGTTCACTCTTGGAAGAGATGATGAAAATGAGTATGTGCCTAAACTCCCAAATTAGACTTGAATAGACTGGAGAATACTACAGTTGTGTTGTGGATGAAGGAGATTTAGTTGAAGTAACAAACAGAAAGCACTCATTTAGAAATTAAAAACTCACTGCACCTTCTCATTAAGAGCTGTGTATGATGATATTCAGTGTCATTGCACTACCCTGAATGATGCCCAAGCAGGACACTTTTTCCCTGACTGTGATGAGAAACTGAATTCTGAATAATGGTTTGCAAACTCAAAATCATATATGGGGTAAGGCTTAAATGAGAGCTTTCAAATTAAACTCTTTAAAAATTTACATTTAAACAATTTCGTAATTTTGAAAATGGTGCAAAAATAGCTTAAGATTGAGGCTAGAAAGTTAGAAAAAATCTTTTAATTATGAAAAAAATGAAATGAAGTAGCTCGATATTCCTTTTTTTCCTTAAATGCTGAAATAACGTGCTTGGAATGCATCTATCCTATCAGCATTGGCAATAGGACACATTTTAATGCAGATTAAAGGTCTACAGCTCATGTAATGTCAAAGCCATCTTTTCTAGTGAAGGGACCTGACTCTTCAGGATGGTAGTTTCCTGTCTTGGAGTCTACAACCCTCTTTTCAGGTAGCAAAACTGCCTGATGTAGAATAACTTTAAGTACTGTAATCCTTCTTGGTAATTAGATAGTTGCTTAAAGAAACCACATTATTTAAGTAGGCTGGGATTGGAAAATTCCTTGGACAAGATGGAAGATCAAAATCTGAAATTTTCAAGGAAAAGTCTGTTAAAAAAAAAATTCAATGAAAGGACGTGTTATCATGCTGAAAAATAAATAAGCAAGGATGAAGCAGAGTATGTATTAAACAAAGGAAGAAATACTTCTATGCATGCTTCCCCATCAGAGAATCCCTGGAGAGAGCTATGCTACATTTCAGGATTTCCTACAAACATGCTTGGTTGCTCAGTCTGCCATCATCTGTGTGGGCTGCATTCCAGATGAGAACATGTGGGAAAGCACAGTGTCTAAGCTTCATGTTAGTCAGGGAGGTTATCCAAATGTTTGAAACTGATAACTGGGAGCAGGGCCAGCAAATTCTTGGCATTTGATATGTGGTTAGGTTTTTGGGGAACTAAGCCAAGGAAATCTTTATAGGACTCATCAAAAAAAATCTACTGAATGTGTTCTAAATAATGCTCTTACTGTACCCTTGAGATATGGTAAGGATGAGTGAATTCAGCAGTCCTTGTCTTGGTGAAACTGCCATGAATTTTTATGAAAGTTTTATCTAATGGAAAATGCAGACTAATCTCTCATTGGTGTTTTGAATATAATATACTGAGTGAGGATGTCTTCCTGTTGAGGATTTTTGATAATGCCTCCTTTTTGAGAAAAAAAAAATAGTTATTGTGGTAAAATGAATGTAAGCAAAATTTCCTTTTTAAAATCACAAGGGCACTCTTGTCTGAAAAAACCTTTTACTTTCTGTAAAATGTAATTTCTGTACTTAAGCATTACTGTGAAGATCTACCGTCTCTTGATTTGAAAAAGGGAAAAGGAGGAAAGCTATGTGTTTGCACAAATAGACCTATCTGGTTTCAACTTTTTTGGTATTTTATTTTGCCCCCTTAATATACTGTACTATGAAGATCATCCTATTAGCATCAAAAAGGTAGTATAAGTACTGTCATTGGAATTCCTTCCCTTCCCTTCCCTTCCCTGCCCTGCCCTGCCCTGCCCTGCTCCTGCCCTTATTAATTAAGGTGTTAATTTATGTGTGTGTTCTAATTATGACTTTTGCAGATGATGTATACAAGAAGGATTCATATGTAACGTATTTTAATGTATGAGATACAAATTATGGCTAAAGTCTTCATAGAAAGAAGCAGGTCACGTGGACCTTCCAAGTTTAAATAAATTCAGAATATGCAGGGGGAAAAAAAAGGGTAAGATTTTCAGTTTGCTGTCTTAAATTAGTCCTGACATTTTACTTTGACTAGATACTTCCCCTATCAAGCACTGCATTTCTTTAATCATACCATTGCTATAAACAATTTAGTAAATCTCTTAAGTTTTGATTCCATTTCCTTCTTCATGCACAGATTATTTAGTTGTATATTAGCACATGAAATATATTTTATCTTCCCTGTAGAATCTTTTTCTAATACACTGATTTCTAAGTAGAAGGAAACTGCTCCACTGATATTAATTTTACACTTTTTCACAGTAAATGTTATTTACTGTAGTACATAATGAAATCCAACAATGCAGCTCAGGAGTAACATTAACCGACAGATACGCACTAACAGCATTCTCATTATGGAAATGTCAACACTTTACTTCTTACAGGAGAAATCAACAGCTGACTAACAAATATCACCTGCTTTTACCAGCCATTCTTGGAATTTCAGAACTGTGTGTGCTTATAATATATCTGCTCTATTTAATAACATTAGTTATAATTTTACAAATAAGGCCTGACTGGTTAATTTGGTAGCTACATATAATTTATATAGCTTTCTCTATGGAGAACGAATAATGAAATTTCAATTCATGTGCTTAAAACAGTATAAAAATATAGGCTGAAGAATGAATAATAGAAGTGGGAACAGATTATGAAGTTAATTGACATTGACCTACCTGCAAAATCTTATTAATGCAAATATTTTTAATCTATTTTTTTTCCAACTGACAGTGTCAGAAAGTAAATCTTAGGTGAACACTGCTATTACATATTCCTGCTCTATAATCTTTGTTGAATCACTAAGTTCAAAAACCACTGACCCTGCAAAGATGCAGGTCAAGCTGCTTTTCTGAGAGCAGTTGATAAAAGAAATTCAATTATGTTAGAGATAAGAGCCTACATTTTTCATGCTACATTAATAGGGCCACAAAGAACACACTTCTAAAGGTTAGTAAATATGATTTCTGAGTCTACCATTTGTAAATATAGAACTATTTGTACACATATCCTAAAAACTTTAACCAGTTTTCTAGGAATATTGAACTTCATTTGAACAATAAGCAATTAGAATATAGAAACAACCTCAGGGGGAAAACAATTTTCAAAAGCAGTAATTTGCTTTTCCAAAACTGCCTCATCATACCTTGGTGCTTATATTCTTTTTCTGTAAGAGAACACTTACAGTTATTAGTAAATGTACATATGAGTTCCCTGGCCACTGAAGCAGAAAAAAAAATAAATCCTGTAAGGGCAGACACACAACTTTGTGTCTAACTTTCTGAGAAGATTTTATGTTTCTACAGCACTTGTTATCTACAATTGTCTTAAAAATCATAACTTATAGTACTTTATGCGGGAAAGAAATGCAGCAAACTCTAAGGTGAAAGATAGAAATTGCTTTGCCACTAGGAAGTAACACTATATAGTATTAAGGATAGGAGGTAAATATTTTAAAATATCAATTTAATTGAAAATACTTTGCAAATTCACAAAAGAAAAAAATGTGAATGGTTTGTTGAGATTTAACCTAAGCCCTAATTTTTTTCTTGATTCCCAGGAGAAAAAAAGGTCAGCGATTTGATTAATTGCTCTTACCAGATAAAAAATAACTGTTAAAGTTTTAATGATGGGAATCTCTATTCAAGATCTAGATTTTAACATACCCAGCTTGGAGAAGGCCAGTCAACACAAAAGGATATATTTGCAGTAAATTGTATTATTTTCACAAACAGTGAGAAGGCAGAAATTGCATATTTCACTTGCCTAAATCAGTCTTGTCTTTACTATCCAGGATTTTGTGTTTCAGTGAAATAAAACTGCTATCACAGTATTTAGATCTTCATCTTACTTGATTCTAGTTTTGTCTCTTAATTATGCTCTTTCCCCAGTGGTTTAACACAAAGAAGAACACACTGCATCATTTTATATTGATTTCAATATTACTTTGAACTACTGAGTTCAGTGGTTACAGATTACTACCCACTGCTGGTTGTCCAGGTTGGCAGCAATGAGGTTGATAAGGGGAGTATCAGTGTAATCAAAAAAGGTTTCAAGGCTTTTCGTTGCCTGGTTGAAGGGAGAGGACCTCAGATGATGTTCTCCTTGATTCCTTAATAGCAGGGATAAATGCTGAAAGCAATAGAAAAACCTATTTGATCGCTAAGGGGCTCAAAGAAAGTTTTTTTTATTATAGGGCAGTTTATATAGCACCAGGTCTGCTGGAGACAGGTGAGGTCCACCTGTCTAGAAAGTGCAAGAGAATCCTAGCCTATGAACTGGCAGGGCTGATTGAGCAGGCTTTAAATTAAGTTTGAAGGGGGAAGGGAATGAGACGAGGCTTGCTACAAATGAACCTGTGGGTGCCAAGCCAGAGTTAGGGGAAAAATTGATAGTCCAGCTGAAGTGCATCTACTCTAATGTATGCAGTATGGGTAACAAACAGGAAGAGCTGGAGGCCACTGTACTGCAGGAAAGCCACGACACAGTCACCATCATGGAAATGTGGTGGCACGACTCACGTGACTGGGCTGCCACAGTAGATGGCTACATCTTCAGAAGTGACCGGGGAGGAAAAAGAGGTGGGATGGCATGTGGACCTTCCACGTCTGCCCAGGGTGGTGGTGGAATCACCGTCCCAGGGGGTGTTTAAGAAAAGACTGGATGTGTCAGCGCCATTGTGCAGCTGACAAGCTGGTGCTGGGTCATAGGTCAGACTCGATGATCTCAGAGGTCTTTTCCAACATAATTGATTCCGTGATTCTGTGATGCTTTGTTCTACACTATATCTGTTCCAACCAACTTTTCAAAAAACTCCCATGTGATTTTCTTTATATGAAGTTTTTTCTTTTCTTTATATTAAGTAATGAGAAAATGTTTTGCCTCCTAAATGTAAAAAAAAGATGAAGAAAAAATATGAAAAAACATTTTTAGGAATGAGAAATCACAGTAGATGGATTTCATAGCTGTATGAAGAATACTGCTGGTATTGTTTTGATGAAAGTACATAAAATGTTTTGGGGTTTTTTCAGCCTTAAATAATTTATTGTTATGAAAAGATGTGTTTTAAATAAACTGTAGTATTTTTTTGCCATTTTTAGTTTACAAAAGAAAACAATTTTCCTTTCATAAGAGATAGGAATAGATGTTTGAGATCCATACAGAATGTTTTCTTACTGTTGTGTGTAAATACTGCTGTACTGATGATACTTGGGCAGAATACTACTGCAGAGTTTTTAATTAGATAATATCCTACTCCCTTCAAAAATTTTAAAAAAAATTTTGCATTAAAAATTTGCATTCAAAATGAGAGTTTGACACTTTTAGTACTTCTCTTTTGTGTTTTTGAAATGTAGTCTTTAATTGCCAGTATAAGAGTTTCCAGGGGAATGTCAGGATACTTATTTTCCATACCCCCAGAAAAAGTTAGTGACAAATTTCCAGACCCTTTTTCTTTCTCAAATTTCAACCCAGAAATACTATCAGAAGAAACCATAAACAGAGATATAGCAAAATATCCACAGAACCTATGAGAAAGCACCATTTGGTGTTGAGAACATCTAAGTTAAAAACAGAGGAGATAGCCTGCAGATATTTACCAAAATCAACACCCCCCCAAAAAAAAAAAAAAAAAAATCATACCAGTTTTCAAATGTTCACGGGTTGCATTCAGCAAGTGATGAGATGCGTGACATTCACTGATAGAAAGGAAAATTTTGATCTATTAATTGTTTTCTGTTCATTTTCTACTGAAGATTTTGAACTGTATTTGAATCTCAGGTCATAATGATGTCACCTGGCACTTACAACCACATTCTCTGTTCTCACAAAAAATTTTTGCATGCCAATAGCTTCAATGCTAGCTTTAAAATATATTTCTCTAAAAATATCTACTAATCTTATAGATAAGTTTTACAATTGGTCACTTCTACAAAGTACTTAAGAATTCAAAATATTAACTTCTATCCCCAAAGCATGACAGAAACATTAAGAAAGAAAACAGAGGAGACACATTCCTCATTCATCAAGCCCAGCCATCACGCTGTTGGAATTCATCTGTTTGCATTTCAGCATGTGACTTTTTGGTAAGTTGGCTTCAGTATTGTAGGCTTATATTATGTGTTTCTTAACTAAAAGAATAGGAAAAACAAAGCCTTGAAAAGTATTCTTGCTAGGTAACTAAGAAATATCTTAATAGAAACTAAGAAATCTAAAAATCTTAAATTGTAGATATGTATTATAAAGGAAATCATACACAAGATTAATGATTCTTTAATTTTTTTGAAAAGAAAACTACCTATCAAAGATAATAAAGGATTTGAAAGCTAGTAATTTTATTGCTAATAATTTTGAGAGAGCCCTATTATGTAAGTACACCTTTTACACCTAAGTAAAGCATGAAAAAAACCCTCTGATTTTCAGGGGGAAGGGTGTTTAGCATGGGGTTTTTTTTCTGATTTTTGACTCATAAGATTCAATTTTGTATGTAACATTTCTAAAGAATATTGTCCTGTTGAAGTGGTTAATTTCTTATATGTAAATGAAATGTTTTGCTTTGCAGAAAATATAGAGATATTAATCTGGGGTTCTATAGGGGTACTACTGCACCCATTAAGTCATACAGTAGTTTTTCATGCACAGAAATCTATAAACAGATATATTGATTTCCCAAATGATTTCAAAATGTGAAAACACAGGCAGCTGGTATCAGAATATTAGGCATCTTTCTTGTTTCTGCACTAATGAATGTCTTGACACTGATTGTTGACTAAAAGGGAGGGTTCTGTTCTTCACCAGTTCCTTATAAACCCAGAACTATCTCCCCATCCTAACCAAAAATCCTATTTTTTAACTTTCAAATGGTATATGAACAGTTGTGTAATGTACAAATTAACTTCTTTTTGGAAAGGAATTTTTCCCACCCTTACAGAAGAGTAATTACAGAAATGCATTGCTCTGTACTTGAAGATTGTATCTGATTTCTCCTTTAGCAGTCTAAAATGATATTTTAATTCTTTCTGCCCAGCATATCCAATGAATAGGGTAATTTTTTTTCCTGTCAGTTTTGTGTCTAAAAAATAATTTGTGATTTGCTCTTGCTACATAGGAAACCAAGAGAAACATATGTATATACAGGATAGAAAAACAGAGTGATTGACAGGTTAGAAAAATATAGGGAAAGAATAGCTATTTTGGTGAATATATGCCTCTACCTGTCATGAAAAAAAAATATTTTATGTGACTTAAGTGCAAAATAATTGCATGCCAATGAAGATGGTAGAAAAGATACTGCGGCACTGTCATTTCTGTAATTGTTGGGTATTCAGGAGCTGCTTCTTGTCAAGTTAAAGTTCAGATCTTGTTGAAAAATAGGTCACATTTCTGTTCAAATATTCCCCTAAGATTAGGTTCCGGCAATTACATGGAAATGTTTAGTTACATGTTATTTTTTAAATCTTGTCTTTAATATTTTAAGTATTTGTTCATAAACTGACACCACGTCTCAGATGAGTTCATTCATTCCAGTGTGATCTGAACATTTACAGATGTTTTCTTAGACCATGATATTTTCTAAAGTAATTTAATTTTTATGAAATCAGACACTTAAAAGTAGCCGAACTAAGCAACCTTATGTATTATTTTATTACATAATATTTCTACATTTTTATGAGGGAAAATACCAGATTTGACGAGGGGCATAGGGGGAAAAGTGAGTTTCTACCCATTTTTCAAAAACATTCCTTCAGGTCTTATTCTGTATGAAAAATATGTTCATACCTAAGAAGACAGCTGTTTACAATAAGGATCATTAACTGTGTTTATTATAATGCAGTTTCTGAAAGCTTTGAAGACATTAATGATGATAAAACCTTTAAAGATTCATAAAGTCAATTTCAATAGCAAATAAGAAATATTGAAATTAACATTCAGTTACCCACCTAAATTCCCATGTTAGAAAAATCGAGACTAGAAAACTAGTGGGAAGAGACTATCATGATATTCTGTCATTGTGTTTTTCTGGATGTTTATTTTTTGAAGGCTTCTCTTTCCAGACAGACCAGTGATAAAAAGCAAATTTGAATCTAAAAATTGAATTACATAAAAGGTTTTCTAACACAAAGGAAAAAGAAATAACAGTTACTATTATAATTAGAAAAACACAAAATTTTTAAAATAAATGTCAAAACACATATATAATGAGCATTTATATGTGAGATTTTTAAAGGCATTATTTTATTTAGGGCAGATTTCAGACCTAACATTTTGCAATTAATAGAGTTCAGATCTAAACTTAGGGCCCCAAATGTCCTTCATTAATTGCAGAGGTGACGATTCAAGGGAATTTACCTTACACTTGAAAAGTACAAGCAGGACTATATGGTTTGGTGTTTCCCCCCCACCCCTTTTTTTACCTCTCCTGTGTTTCAATGCTGCAAAAAGAAAGCAGGTATCTGTTTGGTAGTCACTTATGAAATTCAAGGCTGTAATTTACATATTCTCATTCATGTTATATAGTGGACCAAAATAAATAAGCAATTTTTGGTGAGATAGATTCCCTCACACACTATTATATCACATTGATGGAACCTAAATATATTCCCTGACATTTACCACACAAACAATTTACAACTCTTTGCTATTTCAACAATGATTTGTAAGGCTTTTACCAGGGTTTGGTGATATTAGCAGAAGTTATTTATGAAAATAATTTTCAAAAATACGTTTTACAATTGTTTTTGTGATGTCATTACACCTTTTATTATTGGGTTTGCATGGCAAGGTTTTGGGGAGCGTGGGAAGGCAGCTACAGGGATGGCTTCCATGAGTAGCTTCTAGAACCTTCCCCCATGGTCCAATAAAGCAAGTGCCACTTGGCTCCAAGATGAACCCACCACTGACCAAGACAGAGCCCATCAGCAATGCTGGTAGTATCCCGGGGATAACATATTTAAGGGGGAAAAAGTTCTTGCGCAGAAGAGACTGTGGCCAAAGTAGAGGGGCATGAGGTCATGAAAGAGAAACAGCCCTTCAGACACCAAGGTTGGTGGTGGGTGTCAGAAGGAGGGGGAGGAGGTGCTACAGGTGCCAGAGCAGATTTCTCTGCAGCCCCTGGTGAAGATCAGGGTGAGTCAGGCTGTCTCTGCAGCCAGTGGAGGTCCTCGGGTAGCAGATGGGCGTGTCTGAGAGAAGGCTGTGACAGTGTGTGGAGCCTGTGACCGTGCGTGAAGCCCGTACTGGAGCAGGCTCCTGGAAGGACCTGTTGCCACATGCAGAAAGAAACCCACACTGGAGCAGGTTTTCTGGCAGGACTTGTGACCCCATGGGGGATCCATCCTGGAGCAGTTCTTGAGGAACTGCAGACTTTGGGTGGGACACCACATTNAGGAACTGCAGCCTTTGGGTGGGACACCACATTGGAGCATAGGAAGAGTGTGAGGAGGAAGTAGCAGATATGTGTGATGAATCAGCCTCAACAGCCATTCCCCATCCCCCTGTGCCGCTGGAGAGGGGAGGAGATAGATACCAAAGTCAAGCATGGGAAGGTGGGGGGTAAGACATTTTTAGATTTTTGGTTTATTTCTCATGATCCTTCTCTGATTTGATTGGCAATAAAGTAAACTAAATTGATTTTGTTTTTACCATGATGGTTGTTTGTGTGTGTCATCTCTCCCTGTCCTTATCTTGAACCATGAGCCTTTAATTTTATTTTCTCTTCCCCAGTCCATTAGAGGAGGGGAGTGATAGAGCAGCTTTGATGGGCATCTGGCATACAGATAAGGTCAATCCACTGCAAGATCACATTTCATTTGCACTAGTAATTAATTTGCCTAAACCCCACTGTTCTCCAGAGAAAAAGACCATTTTCCCTCAAAAAGGAACTGTTTTACACAATCAGTTTATCTCTCAACCCATAACTTCAGTTAACAGTGGTTTGTCCCCTACTAGACTTCTATAAACAGCATTTTCTGGCAAGCAAATCTACAAGCACATAACAGGCGCTGGATTTCTTTATGGAGCTTTGAGAGGACTTTTTATATGACTTTTTGGGCTCTAATTGGAATTGTAGAAAGTGGGAAACACTAAATTTCAGACCACTCAAACAGCTTAAAGTATCAACTTTTGCAGTTTGGTTGATTAGAGGATGGTATTGGTAGTTTTATTTTTGTTTTTTCTTGTTATAAGCAATGATTTAGGACCCCATAAATGGTTATAGAAAATAAGATAATGATAAATATATTTTACTTGTGATGGTAGAATTCATACAAAGCTCATCAATCACAGATTCATTAGATCTGGGAGAACTTGTTTTCAGAAAGGATGTTTTTCACACTACTGAAAGCTTTGCTATGCTTATTGCAGTTATACATGTAAAAAAAAAAGAAATGGTACTGTTGTATTGTTTACTTTGCTACAAAATTTAACCAACTGATAATTTTTTTTTAATTCTTTTTATTGTATCCACTAAGGAACATAATTTTATTGCTGAACACAACTTTGATTATATATCACTGACACAGTGTTGTTTTTAAAAACCATACAATGGTTCTACATGGTTCACAGTGGTATATTGTCTTGAAAATCTGGCATGGTAGTAATTTTACTAAAATAATTGGTATGAGAGCCTAGAGTGATCTTTATATGAATATCAGTTAGCAGAGGAGCAACTATAGTTTTTAACTTGCACAAAATGGAACCTAAGTATATTCAGGTTCAGCTATCTTGTTTTTCTGCATGAAACTAAAACAAGAGAATGAAATATTACAAATAAGGTATTTTGGGTTGTTTCTTTTTTGGTTACTTTATTATTATTATTTATTTTGCTTTTTTAATATGTCTACTTGCTTGCACCAACAGCATGTACCTTATTTTTGAAGCTTTGCAACACAGTATAGAGATCACTGGACTAATAACACCACCATTTTCTAAACACCTGTACATCTGGGCACCAAAACTGATAATTTCTATTGAGATAAGTAATAAAACAAAACCCCAACAACAAAGTTCATTGACAAAGAGCTAGATCTAAACTTGACCGAGAATCTGTGCAGTGCACTGCATTGTACAGACGTAGCACCTAACTGTATGCTACTTTAACACTGTAAACGGGCACTGAAATATTCTCTCCCTTCTCTGTTTCTGATTATATTAACATAATGGTTTCTCAAACCTTGTCAGCATTACGCTTTGTCATGGCTAGTGCACGTTACACAGAATTCAGGCACCTGATATCATGGGTTTTATATCAATATTCTAAAGAGCTATATCATCAAAATGGTCAATTAAAGACTTTAAAATGTTTCATCTTAACACTGACTAGCACATTCTCTAGGACAAGAACAGATTTATACTACTTATTCATAATTACTGATGTAAAGTATGAGAATACCTTTTAACAGCTACTAGGAAGCAGATGTTCTATTTCCTGAGATTAATGTTTTTGCCTTTTTCAGTATAAAAACACAAGAAAACCAAAAGAGATAAGAAATTTTGTTCATGTACAAAGAAGAAATATATACATAGAGAGGTACAAACCTCTTTGTCTTGGGGTGATTTTATGATAATACTGTATTCTCCTATCATCTGCTTATTGCCCAGAAATGGGTTCTGCCCAGGAAGGAGAAGGGGGAGAGAAGCCAGGTGAATTTGTCAGCGTGGTTTGTGCTCAAGCACTCACACATGCTCCCCCATGCGTTCTCACTGCTGCAGAGGTAGGGAGCACCTTCCTGCTTGTAGCCAGCCTGTTAGCTGAGAGAAGGAATTTTCCCATACTGGCACACTGAAATCCTGCAGAATTTCTCCTTCTTCTTCTTCTGGAACTGTTCAGCTTTGCTCCAGTCCGAAACACTGGAACATTGCCAGGAGCCCCATGTCACGGCCCGGAGGGGAGGGTCTGGGGCGCCACACCTCGGCTCTGGAGGACCTTAGGAGAAGCCGAGCAGGACTCTAAAAAAATCCACCATCTTTCTCCACAATGAGAAGGTTTATTATCTAACATTATTCGTTTGGTTTTTTTTCCCCTTGTGCCTGCGTGCACTCTGCTTGTTAAATAAATAGCTTTTTTTCACTTTCCTCCAAGAAATTCCTTTTGAACCTGTGGGAGAGGGGCTGCCAAAACCTGCCTTCCATTGGAGGACACCTTCATCTCAGGATATTTCTTCCTAATTTTTCTCAAACCGAGACACCCCTACATACACAAATAAAAAACCCAGTCTTAGGCAAGTACCACTCTTTGCAAGAACAATTTGTCCACCTGTTAGAATAGTCACATAGGTCAGTGGTGACCTTTTACTTATGTGGAATATGCCTAGGTCTTGACCTCACTACAGATCAATCAGGAAAAAAAAAACTCACAAAATAATCAGTTAGGTATTGTTGGTGCTACTCTGTTTTACAATCTAACACTTTAGATCAGAAAGAAAATATATTAGTAGTTGTATTAGTGTTAGGAACACCAGAGTTTCGAATCTATGCTCCCTGGGAGGGGAGGACTGTGAAAACGGTAGTGCTTTGGAATTTCAGGCAGGTATTGGTTTGAGAAGTATTTTTATCAAAGGTTTTATCTAAACAAATTGCTTGTATACGCAAATAAAAATAAATACTGCAGAAAGTTTTGCCACTAGATCTAAAGAAATTTATCTGGTATACAGCATCAAGATCTACAGTCTCAAGATCCAGGGATTTACAGAAGTGAAAAAATGGTCTGCTACTTTCTCTTATGGGATCAACAGAAGCCTGCTGGTATTTCAGCTTGAGAACTAACAGACTTCATGACTTCAACTGAACTTAGCCAATCAAAAGCTCTGAACATTAATATGAACAAACTGCATCTCTGTACTTTGGCTGTATATGTGTACCTCACATTTTGAGGTGAAAATTCCTGGATTCATAGGACTGCAGAACCATCACTGTATACCATCCCTACTGCATTGATAATTTTTGCTTTCCATCCCACACCCTCTGCCCTGCTCACCTGCGAAAGGAAATGTATCATTTCTTGTTTTCCAGCATATATGCAGAAATTATAGTAAATGTTGGAGAGATATGCAAAAAGGAGATATGGCAAAGAAGTAGGATGGTATTTACCCATATGATAGCAGTATAATCCACTTCTAAAAATGCAGATTAGCTGACAGAAATTTAATAAATTCCTTCTGCTCATTTATGATAGTCAAAGGCACTGCATCAATGTGTAATTCAAAGGAACTGGATAATTTCATAGTACGCTGAGGAAAACTGACTTGGCATAGTTGACTTACTGACACAAGCTATCCTCCTGCTGTCACTTTTAATTCTCTACAAAGAATTGTCTCTAGCATCCCATACTGTCAGAGCCAATTCACACTCTGTGAATGATGGGGATCATTCAGGACAATAGTTTGCATTTTCTCGTATAATACCTGAAAACTCAAAGGATTAAACAAATTGAACTAAATGACAATTTGAATTTGAGTTTCTAATAAAAAGATTGATCTCCAATTATAATATAGCTATAAAATATTGCTGCATTTCTAGGAAATAAAAATGTATATATACCTGTAATTTTTTCCTGGGTTAAAGATCAGGGCCAGATACCTCTTTACCTCTTCTCAGAGGTAAAGAAGTTAAATAAGGTATATTATTTTGTGCCATTTGCCCTACGTTATTCTTTTTCTTATCAAACAAAACTATATAAACTTCTTATGGAAACTATGAGTTTCAAAGAAACAATATATTCATAAATTCATTTTATATATCATGCAAGGCCCACAAAAAGCAAAGCCACCAGCCTGCTAGTGAAAAATAGGCTAATTTTTCTTAATAGTGTTTATAGATAATAGTAACTCATAGCCTCAATCTCCATCCTAATTTTTCAGTTTTACATCACAGTAAATGTATTCATATCAATGAATTTATACTGAGTGGACATACTCATAATGATGGACAATCAAAACCAAGTCTACCATAGTGGTTTTTTATAACTTTTGAGAGAGAGAGAAAAAGAAAATCAGAGAAATTTCAAAAGATATAAAATAATCAGCTAAGTTTTACAATTGGTCATTTTATTAGTCTGAACCTGATTCCATTAAGTGAAAATATGAGGTCTGTAAGAAATTATGAAAGCAAATCACTTACAAACAGCATTGGTCATTCTGTTACAATGCATATATTTTACATATCCCTGTAACTACCTGTAAGAATTGAAAAAGGCAGCCTATACACACTAACTCATTTACACAAAGGAACAGTGATAAAAAATTCAACTGCAAATTTGATTATATGATGTGCTTGTTTCAGACACTGTTCAAGTCACAACAGGGGCATAGTTCTTAGGCAAAGGACATAGGCTGTGTAAGTCAAGGGGACCCTCAGTGAAGAGTTCTAATACGATAAA
>VXBT01011282.1:0-47477 GCA_013400235.1 Oriolus oriolus
TTTTTTTAATGTCATTGGTGCTCTGTAACATTTTATGCATAAGGAACCAAAATAAGGAGAAACATTAAAATTCTTTAGAAGATGCAATGAAAAGATAGAAGGTTTAGATGTCAAAGCTCAGATGTTTCTGAATTTTTTCAATCCAAACCTACTACCCTCTAGTCAAGTACTGGAAAAGATTACATATGGGGGTGTTAAATATTTCTTTACATTCAATGAAAACTTCCACAATAAGTTATAGGAGAAAATGTACTCTTGTACAACAAGCAACTATACCCTTCTACTCTTGGTGTACTTTTCTTAAAAGATTGATTCTAGACTGTTTGAAATTTGAAGTGAGCAGCTGTCAGTGTACTGATAACAAATTTGAGCTTGGATAACTGCCTATAAAAGTCAGGAATAAAACCGAAATAGATTTCAAAAGGTCAAGACTTAAATCTAAAGTGTATATGAAAATTCATCAGAAAAAACCAAAGTGGCAACTAAAACCCAGGTTTTAATGTTAACTCCTTCAATATTAAACAAACTTTGAAAAGCTCTGTCCCTATCAAGCCATGACAGCTCTGAATTTCAATTAATAGGATTAGATTCAGTTAGTAATTAACCTCATTTCAACCTAATTAACCTAGTTATTTGATGCTGAAAAGCTCCTTCTCTATGAAAAATCTGTAAGATTTCACCATCTGGACAATCAAGTGACTAAAAAATAAATTCTAGCAGCTAGGATTAAGAATAATGTATCATTTTAAGTACACTTTAAAAAAAGACCTCAAATTCATTCTTGACAGATACTGAAAATTATTTTAGATCAAAGATACATTAGATTTTGGATTTTGGCCTTTAAAATTTAAACGCCTTTTATTAGTCTTCATCTAGAGGAATGATGCCATTTTTAAAGCTTACCGTGCCTTGGAGACGAGAAGACTGCAGAAAAAGTGTTTTCACTCTAATTTCAGCTGAAGACCTTCATATGTGCCTCACCCATCTGTGCCCATGCACTTTGTACAATGTTTTCAGTAAGATTCTACTGATCATCAACCACAACAAGGTCAGTATATAGGTGACATGTCACTACCTATGAAGCATTAAACATGTATAGCTCGCCAAAATCCACTGCATATTTTGATCCTCAGTAGATATGGCTTTTCTCTCTAAGAGGCAATACAAAGTAAATGTAAATATATCCAAATAAAATATTTTCTATTTTACCGAGGAAGTCTAAGTTGTATCAGTTGTTTAAAATATCGTAATTTCTTGAATAAATGCCTTGCTCACTTGTCAGATCTAACTTCATGCTAGTTGTAAAACTCCATAATCTGTTAAAGGTTAGATATTTCCATATCCTTTTATGGAAAAAAGGGCTTTTTCACATTGTTGTGCATGGCTTATAAAGACATGAATGAATCCACGGAACTCAGAAAAGGTCATGCAAACCTTTGCAATTACTATATTTATTTTATCAATGACAACCCCATGAAAGGAGCTCTCAGAAAAATAAGGGGAGGCCAGCTCTTAACTCCTGACATCTACCAAGCAAGGAAGCACAATAAAGGCCGGGTAAGCATGGGGCTGAATCTTGAAACAAAGAACTGAACTGTGCATTAACAGCAAGCACACGCTGACCTTAGGTCCACTCTGCCCCTCCTTGCCTGAGAACCAGTGTGCTGGATTCCTGTTGGGCAAAAAATGCTGACATATTCTGAAAGAGTGCCTAATGTTCCTGTAAACACACACTGCTTTTACAGTTCCCAGCAGAGCACTCTCTGCACCAAGGTTACATGATCCTTATAGGCCTGGCAGGAAATAAAAGATGCTAATGGTGGGGACCTCTGTTAGGAATGGTAGCCCTTAGCAAGAAGAGGAAGGACTAGAGCATGGTAATATATCAACAGTCTATGTAAAGACATGGTTTGATTGTGAATGTGTGACATAATTTTAGAAATGCTAAAAGGACTGACAGGAAAATCAGTTCAGCTGGGACAGATTAGGGGACAAATGCAATGGACCCTGTACAGGTTGGAGAGTCAAAAAAGGCAGCAGAACAGAGGCAAGTCACATGTACCAGGAGTCCAGATGAGGATGTCTGTGCAGATCATATATGCCAGCATAGCAAACACAGCGGTGGAAGGGGAGATGTTTAGTCTGCAAAAGACAGTCTGTAACAGTCTGCAATCTCTGAAGGGACTCCATAGTTTCTATTAAATAACAGAGATTGTTGTAGTGTCATCTGAATGGCTGCGTAGCCACATAGTCCTAATTCTTGGTCAGTTAGAATTGCATAATTTAGTATTTAAATACATTTTCTATGCCAAATTCTCTATGCCTCTCTAAGTCTTGTGCAGCTTCTTTAAGACATTTATTTCCCAAGAAACTAGCAGCAGAAGGCTGCTACAAGAAATATTTCATTCTTCAAAGTCTTTTTGCCTGTGTCCCTCATTGCACTAAACTGTCCTCTCATTTGGTACTGGGACAGCTGTTTGTACAGCTCGCTGAAAGTCATCTCATTAAAACAACATAGGGTAAAAAATAGACCTAATATGAATAATTTCAGTGATTCATTTTACAGCAAATGGTTGAATTCCTGAACTTAGAAGGCAGTGAAATAAAGTTGGGGACGCAACACTGTGACTCACCTTCAAAACAAAGCTCTCTTTCAGGCGCTTACAACTTTCAGTCTATTTGTGCTAAGGTGAATCACAGTCTGGCCCACTGAATACGTGAAGAGGGATATATATTTTGCAAACGTAGAGGATTCATGCATTATGAAACCCAGGAATTGCTGCTTGAACTGTAAGCCAGACTATAAACTCCATTTAAAATTTGTCAGCATGCATTTGGACACAAATCCACATTGAGATACATAGCTGAACAATTAGTACAACTTTTAGGGATTTAAATGCCTCTCTTAACATTTCAGGTAGGTAGACTTCCTAGAGGTGACTGAACATACTACAGCTGATTGCTGTAAGACCAAGAGATGAAAAATGAAGTACAGACACAATAAGAATGTGATGAAAAGTATTCAAGTCCCCTTGAAATCTGCCTGTTCTCCAACTGGTAAGCTATTCCATACGAAATCTGAGATAATTAAGTGTTCTCACCTGGTTACATGCTGAATGAACACTTAACCATGAAAAAATCCATCCAGGAAAGGTAGGCAAGGGATACAAGATATGCACTTTATGAGAGTCAGTAGACCCTCTTGGCTGCTATATATGCTCACAGAGGAATGTGCTTGTGAGCCTTTGTAGGCGCTACTGAATGAGGAAGTTTCATCCCAGGCTCTGGTTCAGACTCTCTGTACGCTTTCAGGTTAGCTCTTGCTGGGTAGAGTTTATGACAAATAGCCCCAGGGGAACTAGATTTCTTTCCTAGTTGTGAGGAAAAGGCTTGAAGGAATGGAAACTTATCAAAGAGAAACTATGAATGAAATGAATTGTTGAATAGGTGTCAAGAAAACTTCAGCAGAAGATGGTAGAGACAAACTTAGCTCGACAGTTTATCACAGACTGAGTCATTGCTTTCTGGTGATTGTGCTAGTGAATATGAAAATGCTCTGAAAAATGAGCTGGAAAGACTCTCTTATTCTAGCGACACAACATGACCTACAGTAAGATCCTAAGCCATTCAAGATGACTGGAGTTAAGCCAGAAGTATATATCACAAAAGTAAGGAAAGTTATTCAAGAAAAGGAATGCTGGTTTTGTTATTTTTGTTTCTGTGTAAGCTAACTAAAAAGAATATTATTAAAAAATACCCGACGCACTATGCAAGACTGGTTGGTTCACTTACAAATTTCAGCTACCCTAGAAGAATTAACTGTCCCTTGGAATGAAGACATGAGTTCACAGTCAGAGGTCTGGCAAGCTAGCTGGGGTCAGCTCTGGAACTGAAGGCCTGAAACAACCCAGGCCTTCCTTGGGAAAGCCCACCAGGAGATGTTTGGGGTAAGGCAGTGAAGACAGAATGGCTTGGAGAGGAACATAGATTTCAAGGGCCAGTGGACTGGAGTCCAGCTCAATCTTGGCTGTTGAAAGTGGGAACAAAGTCCCTGGTTTTTATGAAATGAATTTGGATATTAAATCCAAAATGTCCTAAAATGTCCAGAAAAAATTAGAAGGATGCATAGGAAATGTAATCAAGTCTCAATAAAAATGAATCAGTGACCTATAAGGTTAATTCCTTCATGAATTAATACTGTTCTCAACATGAAGCACTGCAGCCTAAGCTACAGAGTAGTGTGTGTCCTTTCAGGATTAGATGTGAAGTGATTTACTGTTTTTGGACTGCAAGTTAGGCACTGTGTTTCTCACAACAGATCCAGACCAGGCAAAGTAGGAAAGAAAAAATATTGTATTGCACTTTCAAAATCAGTTAAGGACAATAAGATATTACAGAAACAATGATAGTTTAATCATAATGGTATGCCTATTTTCTAACATCACTGAAGAGCAGAAATATGCCTCTGATTTGCTTACCATAATCTATTTGGATGCTCTTCAGGAACAAACCTTAATTTAACTTTTGGCAGCTTTTAAATTTCAGTTTGGTGATGAGAACTCTTCTGAAGTTATTTTATCCCTCAGTTACGGATATATAGAGACAGCTGACATATGTTCTTTAGGTTAACATAGGGATATTTTTAATGTCTGGGAATATGAATTAGCTTTTTCTTGATCAAGGAAACTTGCTCCAAAATTTTTACTATTTATAGCATAAACCAGAGAACACAGCATACCTTTCTTGTTTCTTTAAGAACTGTTCTGTGAATGGGTGAGTGTCTAATTGCTGCAGGCTCAGGAAAGTAATATGCTTTTGAGTTCACTTGACAGTCATTTGACTGAATCAGTGAAATCTGCTGTTTCTTATCAGTGAGATCTGCTGTTCAAAGGTCCATTAGGAATAAAAGCAAATTCCATCCTGACTCCTGCTGTGTGAGGACATCGGTAAGGCAATGCTTACTCAGTGTTCATAGGTTTGGGATGTCAAAAGGGGGCTGGTTTTCTGCCAAATTAATGTGGAGCCCTGTCCCTGAGCTCCTTTATTCTCTGTCACACACATGTAAGGCTTTCTCAAGTTTCATCAATTTGTTGTTAGGTTGCTGATAGAGTGAGCATTCATGCAGATAACAATTTGCATGCAGGCTATAATTATGGCTACGGTGACTTCCACTTACTCCTACTAACAACTCAGCATGGTTTGGAGTGATAGGTGAGTAGCAAGCGCTAAGCGTGGCTCAGCATGACTCTGCCCATTCCACAGGCTTGTCTCAGAGCAGGGGAAGTGTTGGAGCAGCAGTCTCTGGTATAAAAAGCTGCTCTACAGGGACCATAAACTGGGACAGCTTTTAAACGCCTGCCAGTGCACTGTGAGCCACACCTTTCTCTACAGTTATGCCAGGGATTACCTTGCCCTGCCATTTAGAGAAGCAGCTGAAAGTAACTTGTGCCCCACTTTCCAGGTACTTGTAACAGAGCAGAAGTACAGCTAATTTTCTGGTTCTGTTTTTTCTTTTTTTTCCCTCCTGAACTAGAACTGTTGCATGATAGGTAAACTATTAAAAGGCAAAAGTGCAGTCATCAGATCCACTTATCTGTAAACGAAAAAAAAAAATTCCAAAATCTCCTTTTCAGTAAAAGTTCAAATATAAAAACCTTGAAGACAGTTTGTCTGAAGGACGGAAAGTGGAGAGAAGAAGCAGGTGAAAGCAGTGGTTCAAATTCTCATGCAAGAATCTCACTGAGGTGTATTTTCCATGCATTAGAAGAGGTATTGCCCTTCCCAAGCCTTATCTGGGAAGCAAGAGGCTAAAGATCTTTCCACTGAAAGGACAATTTGCTCATAAATTCCTATTTGAATCCTCTAAGCAAGGACTGAACCTGGAGAAGCCTGTAGTAGACAAAGGATATCAGAATGAATTAATCTGTTTGACCTTTTTGATCAGGACCACTCAATGACAGCAAGTGTGAATCTCCTACTACTGCTAGTTTCAAACACTTCCTGGCCCTTCTTATCTTCCAAGCCTCATGGGTCTTTTCTAGAAAACTACTAGATGACATGGGCCAAAACTAGAGCAGGAAGCATTTTAACTAAAGAGCTGTGATAACTCTATGCCAGTACTTGAGTCCTTGTCTTGTTTAATTTACTTTTTCAGATGCTGCTGTGTGACTGTGTTCTTGAAACAGGTGCCCTTTAAACCTTGGCTACCGGTTGCTGGACATGTGCACTCCAAATTTCTTTGTTATTTAGCCCATACCTTCTTCTGACAATACATATGAAACAAACCTTTGTGACTCAGACCACAGCTCCTTTAAGAGAGAAAGATCCCAGTTTTGGAAATGCTTCGGTTGTGCTACTTTGTTTCTGTCATCATTATATTTCTAAATCTATCTCCTGGATTTCTAAATAGAGAAGCAAAGAGTACTTGTAAGCAAGTCTGTAGCACTATATAGACCAGAAGAGAATATAGGAGCCATTTATTTTCTGGTTGTCTGCATTGTGTGCATTTAGCCAATAATGAATTCAGATTGTAAGCAGTGCTGCTTGTGAATTGTTCATGGAAAATGGGGGATTTTGGTGCTGGAGTGTGTCTAAACTTACTTCTATTTGCTAAAAACAGCCAGAAGTCTACAATAACAAAACATTTACTTCTCTGTTATCTTTGACAATTAAAATTCTTGATCTCACTTCAATCTACTAAAATAATTGTCCATACTGCAGCATGCTACAAAGACACACTGTCTTTTTTTTTTTTAAGTTGTTTTATTTTTGAGCATTTATTTTGCTTTGTTTAAGGAAAACAGGTAAGGAAGCTTAAATAATATATCTCAGGAAATGAAATGATCTCTATATCTTTAGGTGAATTGGAATGCACTTAAGAAAATAAGGGAGAGGTTTAAGTTAGAGTCATGGGAACTGGTGAACAAAGCACCAAAGAGCATGAAACCCCAGCACAGATGCAGCAAAGGTTTTCCAGATGTGGAACTTTTTTCTATGGATCAGGAGAGTTAGCTTAATTTACTTAAGCTATAATGATTATTTTGAGGAAAAAAAAAAGCACGGCTCATTTCTTATCTCTCAGTCTTTTAATATAAATAAACGCAATTTACTTTGCTGAAGATTTTTATCTAGATTTGCTTTATGAAAAGACGTCTGTTTCTTATTCCTCTTTGTTTGTCTAATGTAGCATACATCGCCTCTCCGGAAATGCCTTTGAAGTGTACTGCAAAAGTTAATATATGTAGCAACTTCTTAGATTGGAAACTTTCTTGGTTAGTTTTCCAGTGTTCATTTCCTCATTAAAGACAAAATGAGGCCAAGTTTTGATTACAACTGCACAATACAATACAATATATATATCTACTTTTACAGTTTTTATTATGTTCTTTGGTTACGTTTGTGTTTTTGCATTCTTATGAGATACACTCATATTTTTTGTCTTTGCTATTTATTAAGCTGAAAAATTGCATTGACTTGCTTTAGTCTGATCATTGATTGGTTTTCTGCAAATTTTAAGATCCCTCTAACTTTTGATAGAAAGTTTTCTAACATGCAGATGTTTTTTGCAGTTGCTGTAAAAGTTATACAGGATTCTTAATTTAATGATGGATAGTTGGTACTGTTTGCTGAGAGACAACCACGCCTCTTACAAAACGAAAGAAACACCCCTGCAATAAAAGTATATTCAGTATATATATTAGGACTGAATATTCAGTATACTTTTACTAAAAAATACTGGTTTTGACCCATTAAAATCAAACTTAATATTTAGATGATATATTGTATTACTAATTTGGAATTCTAGGCAAGCTTTTATTTGGTGTATAGAGGGTTATGATTTGTGTAAGTCCTACGAAAGTAATTGGTAAGAACTGTTTTTAATTTTATTGATGAAATGGTTTGATGAAATTTATTTTATTGATGAAATTTCTCTGTTACTGGTTTGTCCAAACTTTTTCTAAAGCTGTGTACAACTTCAGCATCAGCAATTTACTGAGGTGAGGAGCTCCTTAGCTCAGTTCTAGATTGCCTCCCCTGTTTGCTTTGAATCTGCAACCTCTATTTGATGTCCTCTCAATCATTTACAGGAAGAGACAAGCAATTGCACATAAAAGTCAAATGTTTATCAACACAGAGTTATCAAACATGGACAGCTATTGTACTGTGGGACAAAAAAAAAAGATGAGGTGCAAAAACTTTAATTGTTGAAAGAAATGGCAGGTATTAAATCTGTGACTGAAAAGGCCAGTACCACTTACAAGCTAAGAGAAGAAAATCCTACTCTAACTAGTTTCCCAGGAACAGTGTCTTCTCCATCACCCATTGTTATTGTCTGATCCTGCAACAGCTCATTGAATGGCTGCTAAAAGACATTTTTCCTACAAAGGCTAGACTGGATCCATGGTTCAAAATACAGATCCAGACTTAAGTCTCAAGGGCAGTATGTATAAAAAGCCCTAGTCTGAGATTTTCTTCTAAAAAGGGGAAAGAAATTTTAGGAAAACTATATATTTTTAATTTTCCAGTCAAAAATTCACTGATAATGATGAATGTATACCTGATAAAATTGATTAACCTGATACACATGCTAAAGTTGTACCAGACCAGGTATATCAGTTATGAATGTGCAGAGCCTTGCTGAAGGCACACTTGTGCTGACACAAAAAATGTTATGCCACTCAAAGAGTTAGTGTGAGCTATACCACAAAAACAAGGCCTTGGCATTCTCTGAGCATTCTGGAGTTTCATCTCTGTTTTGAGAGCCTCCCGTGGTAACTACAGGAGAAAAATCTTTCTAGTGCATGGATGGGTTGTTCTGTAAACAGTATTCCATGTCAATCAATTGATGGATAAATTCTTGACAAAAGTCTCGGTCTTTCATTTTCTTCCTTGCAATACGAAAACACATTCCAGGATGACACTGTAAATTAGACACCTGCCCAGAGGATGTTGTGATTTATTTAATTATTTTCCTTGCCTTTTAACAGATATTTCAATAGCTCTTCTCTAATTTCAAGCCTGTATTTTGATATGTATTAAAATCCATGGTTACTTTCCTCTTTGCCTTTCAATTCTGCTCATAGGCAGCTACTGAGACATGATATACCTGGCTAACCCTCTGGAACTGGTTATCAAATATTTCCTCTTCTTTTAGGCCAAAGTACAGCAGCACGTGCAATTCAATTCAGAATAGACTGGGATTTAAATTAATGACCTATCAATTGAATTAAAGAGAATATTCACAGAGAAACTTTCAGAGAAATCATCTTAGACTGGGATTTAGCAAATTTCTACTTCCAAGCTGTGCCCAAACTCACATTACTAGAATGATTACCTGCAGGAATAACTCCTTGCAGATTTATAGTTTAGAGACCATTT
This sequence comes from Oriolus oriolus, assembly GCA_013400235.1. Lineage (NCBI taxonomy): Eukaryota > Metazoa > Chordata > Aves > Passeriformes > Corvidae > Oriolus > Oriolus oriolus. The sequence goes on from VXBT01011282.1 coordinate 9,379, forward strand.
GTCAATTTCATCTATCAATGAACTTTTTTTTCCAGTTATTTCTTTATTTGTAATACTTATAAACTAAGCAACCATTTCAAGTAGTTTTGTGATTCTTTCCTAAAACGTCATGAAGGGGAAGTCCACTAATAGTCAAAATTAACACAGAGGTAAACTGACAAAGGTAAAAAAGCATGAGGCAAGTGACTGACTTTGCACACAAGAATTGAACACTGGTGCATTTTAAAGACCGTGGGCATGTACCACATGACAGAAAATCAGCATTTGATTTGATTGCCATTTCCTGATATGTGCAAAAGCAATCCAATTTTACAAGAGTATTTGCAGAGAAGATTTGAGAAAATGGTTAAACTTGATGACTAAATACCACAAGCTATTTAAAATCTTCAGGATAATAACCAGTTTTTGTCAGTGTAGTTGGTATCTTTCAGTTTATAGACAATAAAAGGTCTAGTTCCTCAGGCTGAACACACTATAAGCAGAAGCCACAATTCTCTCAAACATCACTTGCTATAGCAGAGGACATTCAGAGCACAAGTCAACATTTCCAACAAGGGAAAAAAACCCCCAAAACGTTCTGAGAAACATGTGACACTGCAGTTACATCCAGCCCTATCCTTGTCCTGCCAAGGATGGTTCTGCATTAGGAAGGCATTTTGCCTCCAGGTGTGCCTAATCCAAAGTGCGCTTTTGGGTGTCTCTCACATGAGTTTTCAGCTTGGCCTTAGAGAAATGTAAACAATCTGATTGTCTTCTCATCAAACATCAAAGACCTCTCTCTTTTCCCTAAGAATTTTTGAATAGCAACTTTTTATTCTAGTAAAGTGAGCATGCAAGTACCTCAAGTGCATAAGCCACAAAAAACATGCTAATGTTCCAGTGATTTGGGATTGAAACCATTTTCTGAAACCACAGAAGGGTTTTAACAGATGCAAAAAGAGAACTTATCTTCACACTTTTTAAAGTACTCTAAGCTCTTCATATTAAACTTGGTTTAAAATTGTTCAAGTTTTTTTTGGTTCATCTTCAACAACTCTGAAACCACTTAGCAGTTCAAGTCCTATTTTCAAATATGAACACAGGAGCATAATGTATTGCAGATGTTTTGAATGTTGTCTAGGAACCCAAAGAATTAAAGAAGAGCATCTTAAATTTTTCAGAAATGACTAGGTATCATCATAATTTTGTGCCATGTGCAGACTTTACTGTCCAGAAGTAACCTTGACTGGGAATTGGTGCACAATTAGCAAGTGCCACAGAGGGCTTGTTTTTCATCTTCATGTACCTAAATAACTATTAAAACATTGTCAAAAGTTAATTTTAAAATTGGCTGTAGGCACCTCAGCTTTGCAGATGCTGCCTCTATTTCTGGACACTGAAAAAGAAAGACCATCCCCTGATTTCCGAATCAACAGTCACATCACTACTTTGGAAACCACGACCTAATGACTGCATGTCAGTATCAATTAGGACCAAGTGAATGATTTTGCATTTCATTTGAATCAACACATGTCTTTGCCATGAACTCAACCTGAAAAAAATTAGCCTAGAAATAACTTGATTAATTGGTTATCACCATTCTCTGTTACTCTTATAGCCAAAAAAGGAAAGGAAGAACAACTTGATCATGTTTGCTTTGATTTAAAAGCTACTTTTGGCCACGGACTACCTCTTTTAGAATGTTTCTGATGTCCAATTCAAAGAGACCACAGCGTCGCCTGGGTAATATAAATGCTACCAAGTCACTTTGTAACTGATACCTAACTTTATACTGAGAAGTTACTTGATTAAAATTAATTATATGACACTAGCCAGAACGTATTGAGTACCAGTACACAGTCTGCTGGTGTTCTAAAATCTGAACATATTATAATTACTTATAATGTAATACAAAATTGAATTAGCTGAAAGTAACAAATTCTTGGGTCTCCTGCTGTATTTTCTGTTTTGACAACAAAGAGCACAATTTCCACAATATTTTTGTTCGTAAGTTGGGATTTTACAGTCTCTAAGGGTGGATAAATAAATGATAATAAACTGGCTGGAGAGCAGCTCTATGGAAAAGGCCCTGGGGTGTTGGCAGACAGTGAGCTGAGCATGAGCCAGCAGCGTGCCCTGGCAGTAAAATGAACTGGCAGCAGCCTGGGATGTATCAATAAAAGCATGGCCTGTTGATGGAGGGAAGGGATTACCCCTCTCTGTGCAGTGCTTGTGAGACCACATCGGCAACAGTGAGTCCAGTTTCAGGATCCTCCCCCCACACAAAAGACATCGATAAAAGGGAACAAGTGCAGGGGATGGCCACCAAGCAGGTCAGGGTCTGCATCACTTGGCCGGTGAGCTGAGGCTGCAGGACTTGTTCAGCGTGCAGAAATGGCTTTTGGGGTCCTAGCAGCATGTCCCCAGGACTTCACAGTAGGGCAACAAGCAGATGGAGCTGGGCTTTTCATATTGTGCATGTGAGGATGACAACAGAAGAGACAAGAGGCATAAGCTTAAACCCGAAAAGACCAGGCTGGGTATAGAGGAAAGTGTTTCCCCGTGGAGACTGCAGTGGAACACGTCACCTACAGAGATGGGACAGGCTCTGTTCTTGGAAGTTTTCAAGACTGGACTGGACAAAGACTCGAGCAACCTTCTCTGAACTCAGGGCTGGCCTGCTTGAACAGAAGGTTGGAGGAAGAGCTTCCAAAGGTCTCCTTGAAGAGAGTTATTCTTTGTTTAACCCTATTTCACTAATAGGTGATGAAGTCTGTGATGAAATACGTTCTAACAGTTAACAATCTTTGATGAAATATTATTAATGGCAAATATCTTTAAAATAATACAATGCTAATCCTTAGGTTTTTTTTATAATCACATAATTTCTGTGATAAAAACAACTTGCCTTAAATAGGAAAGCACATGTTGCCTTGAAAATACATTAGACTGAATGATTTAGCCTGATGGCTGGCTGCAGTAATCACTCAGCTGGAATTATATAAAGTTTTATTCCTATCAGGGAAATATCTTTATTTGAATAAGGTAATTCTATTACCTAAGAAAAGACATTAAACCAGCAGAATATCAAAATTTGATTGCTCACCACAGGAACATAAGGCACTTAGGCACAGCTTGTCTTCTCTAAAATGAAAAATGACATTTGAATATTTGTCAAAGAAATATTTAAAGTTGTTTCCACAATTAACAAAATCATCAAAGAGTCTAGAAAGATATTATAGCTAAAAAAGCCCCTAAAGTGTAAGATAAAGTATACGTATGTATAATACAATGTAAAAATAATGGCCTATCCTTGTTATTAGCCTGAAATAATTCAGTTAAGCTTCTTAATCTAAGCATTTGAAGATGTGAATAAATGAGATCATATTAAAGATATGAAGAAAATTAAATGCCTTTGAAGTTAAAACCAGCATATTTTGATTCAAGAAGCTCTTTCAAAAAATGTAAAAGCAGGTCCATAGTGATGGCCCATACTTTCTCCACAAATCAGGTGGAGAAAGAAAACAGAAGCTGGCTAAGGAATTTTGTGCTCAAAAGGTTCTGCTAGTTCCCAGATACTGCAGATGTACTTAATCATCATAAATTTTTTTAATGGAAGTTGTTTTAGCCTTCCACAAAACACCTGTTTTTCTGTCCAGGCTGGTACCTGAACTTTTGTGTCCTTCTCCAGTGGCACACAGCCTTCTTACCACTGGCTTTCCTCAGAGCATGTTCACACTACCTGGCCCTACCCTTCACTGTTTAAGACTAACCAAAATACTATACTAGAGCGGACCGTGAGGAGTTTTAGGCATCATCCTGCTTCTAGTGCATTTAGCATGGTTTAAAGGGGATTTTCATGGGAAAGCTGCAGTCCTAGGACCTACTGTTTCCTCCAAAACTTAAATAAAGTGGCAACAGCGCCTTTGGCTTCACACAGTGCCACGTGGATTTTGAAGTTTATATGTTTATGTCCACGTGCATACAGTGAATATGGTATGACTTTTAAGAGTGAAGTCAGTTATCGAGAAGAACAACTACACTAGTGTGTGGTTAATGAGCTACTAAAAATCAAATACCAAAAATCCTGACATCAGCCTCTTTACTGCATTTAAGAAAACAAAACAACTAAAAATTATTAGGAATCTTAACATGAAAGGTCAGCTTTTGGTATCTATTGGCATCATCATTTTTTCTAGTAATGAAATAAATAGCAGTGGAACAAAAATATATCTATTAGCATCTATTAGTGTTTGGCAGCCACCCATGCATTTTCTGGCAGAGCTTCTCTAACTGTTTTTCAGTATGACAGATTGAAGAGTGCTCACCTGACATTGTTATTTAGAAAGCAAACACCAAATTTTGTAATTCTTGCAACATCGACAATAAAAAAAAGGATTACCTAACTAGAAACTGGTACTTCATACTAAAGTCTCACAAAAACTCTAGTAAGACTGTTCTGCTAGAACTAGATAAAACACTTTGCTAAATGGAACAATTAGTAATTCATTTTGCCCAGTTTATTCTACAATATTGGCTAGAGTAAGTAAGTAAAGCAGCCAAAAAACTAGTAACTGTGCCAATTACCCTGTATTTGTCTCCAGTTTATGTGGAAACTGATATCCTGTGGCCAATCAAATCGAATTTTTTAGTGTTTGCTCTAGGTTCAAAACAACTTATATACGCATGAGCCCTTAATGACTGCATGAAAACAGCATCTAGTGAATACTGCTCACAGAAAGAATTGATTTCTCTGGATCTAGAATATGTTCGTAAAATCTAGTAAAGATTTTAATTTTTTTCCCTTTTGATTAGAGCTGCAGTTAAATTAGATGAAATAAAAAGACCTCTACCTCATGATCCAAGCAGTTGGTCTTTTATGTGCCTTGTTATATGATAGAGAACCTGTCACTACTGGATTTTCCAGGTCCTCCTGCTGTGAGCTCTCACAGACAGCCCGACCCACCTCGTCATCACTTCATCACCTCCTGTTCTGCTGCTCATCTCACCCTGGGGCTGAGCACCAAGTGTCCTCTGTTGCCTGACACTGACAGTTAGAGTCTGTGAGAGGAAAAACCCTGCCATTAAGGCCCTTTTAATCATCTCTGTATTTATCTGCCTTCTGAAGCAAAAGACAACCAGGAGAATCAACACCAAAGGAGAATAGAACCTGTACTTTATTAAATTGTGTCTTTACAAGAAATATTGATTAGATGCAGGAAAAAAAAGTTTGTTCATTGCTAGGGCCGTATTGTAATATTAACACTGGGGATCTTTCAAGCACTTTAGGCTGGCCAGAGATCCACTGAGGCTGCTATTTTTCACTGTGCTTCATGTTTTATCCTCTTTTTGGCTTGCTGATCATCAAAACACAGATGAGAAATGGGCTGTCAAATCTCTTCTCCTAGATATCAAGGTCTGACACTTTTATTTGAGCTAAAGTAGATCTCTCTAACCTACTAGTTAGAGAAAATACTGAGATTTACCCAAAGAGGTTGTGCACTTTTTCCACAGTATATTTTTAAGGCACAAGGGAATATTTTGGTAGAATCATGGAAACTCAAAAGCATGTTCAATTGCTATTCTCACTTAAAAGAATTTTTTACTTTTAGAGAAGCAACTATTCTAAATGTATGCTCAACAAAAAATTACCACAGGGCAGTTGTTCTATGCACAGGAAAAAAATTATTTATTATAATGCTGGACATTATGGACCAATTATGTTAATATTTATGTAAAATTTGTTTAGGGCTAGACTAAACCTTCTGCCTTGCTTATTTACAGCACATAATTCCATCACCTCAAGAGAAATAAGCAGTGCTAGTCTGTGACCAGATGTGGATATTTGCTCTACCTCTCCCACTGGCTCTGCTGTAGCAATGTTTCTAAGTCAGAAACAGAGTTCACTATTCTGTACAAATATTTGAAGATAAATTGGGCAAGCATGAAGCAGGTACACAAAGAGACTTACACAATAACTCTAATATTGGCTTAAAGTCACTTCACCTTTGTTTTGGGAGCACTGCTCCAGAAACAGAAGTTAGCCCTGAATTAGGAAGCTCACAGTGGATTCATAGTACTGAGTACTGGTGTCTGTGTCAGGAGCCATCTTGAGTCTACAGTTAGTGGAGAGTCAACCATGAATGCCATTCATGAAGTTTCACATGTGATTCACATCAGTAAAACAGATGCTGACATACAGCCATGTGAACCAAAGGTTCAGATGCTGATTATTTTTAGACTATAAATGAAGTCAACACTACAAACCTTGACCCAGACACCTCCGTTGTTGACAGGTGGGATAAATTCTCCATCCCTCAAATTTCCTCATAGTTTTTGGACAGAATTTGAAAATATAAATCGCAACAGTCAGCAAGGTAAGTAAAGGCATGCAAATACATCATTTACTCAAAAGAAAAACAGATGAATGTGAAAAAATATTGTTTTGAATCTGGTTTCTGGCTTGCATTCTTAATCTAGGTGCCAACATTACTAGCCCTGAGTCATCTCTTGGCTTGAGCCATCATTTTCTCTGACTATGCATACTGCTTGATCTCAACTTCTACGTCAAAACATTATTTTGAAAGATTTATTTTTTCAACATTGCCAGAAATGTCAACAATATTGAGACTTCTTAAAAATGCATCACTCAGAAATAGCTGATTCCACAGTACATCATTTGCAATGCTCTAATTCACACAAGTGGAAGCAATCATGTACGTGTGTCTAGGCATGACCAATGTTTTGCTCAATATACTGATCATTTATAGGTTTTTGCCAAAGGCACTTTGCAATTGCATGTTTTACTGCACTTTCCACTATTAAAAAAAATAAATTTGTTATGCAACTCTTGAGTTATTGACAAAAGCAGCAATGTTTTCAGATGTTTGGCTTTGCTCCAAATCTAAAAATGGTATGTGAGTGTTTTGTTTTTTTTAATAAGTAGTTAATCTTATGGAGTTTGCATTTGATGTCAAAATTTACTGCATGTTGGAAAATATATAAAATTGAAAAAATATTTAATTTCAAGGATTCAAAAATGCAATAAACATAATCAGTAATGTGTGAACTAAGCTGCTTAGGCAGCTTAGTACATTTAAGGATCTAAATGTTTGGTTGCCTATAGGAAAAGCATTTGAAAATATCAAAGTATCCAGAGTCTATAGAATAGAAAGTCTTGTAAAAACAGGGTTTTATTTTTGTATATAAAATTTCTAGACCAGAAACATTGGAATAACAGCCTTTCTACTTTCTTGTGTTTCTTATTCTAGTTCCAGATGGAACCAAACAGTAGTAAGTAGAAAAGAGGGACACACAAGAGAATATTAATTCAAATTCTCAAAATGAGAAAAGATGTTTCACTTGAAATTTTGAGTGCATTTCAATCCAATTGTAATACAATGCTATCCAATCTCTTTACCTATGATGTTATTAGCTTTGCCAGTAATAAAATGAACAACTACTTCTTTTTCTTCTGTAACATTTTGCGATGTATTTTAGTTTGCTTGTGATACTATAACTAGAAAGATTTAGATTGTTGGTATTTCCAAATAAATATCAATGCTAGTATTATTTTGTTCTCTTACAGCAGACAAGCAAATATGTGATATTCTTTTTTGAAGGCTTTCACACCTTACGTATGTCTTTGTCATTCGTGACTATGGGTAATGTCATTCTGGCGAAGTGAAAGCAGCAATGATCAAACACCAGCAAGTTATGTTGCAAAGCATGGGATCTGAATGTCTGAATCAAGATCCAATTGCATTTAATTAAAATAGCACTTACTGCCCCTAGAACCAAGTGACTAGGCCTGATTTTAATAATCATCTCTTTCATGCATGCTTAATATTGCAAAATAACCCCTCATAGCCTCAGAAACTCCTGAGCTCTAGAGTTAAACAAAAGCCAAAACTGATCAAAAGGCAAGCATATATTCATTCTCAGCCTAGTTTGTGCTCATGTGAATGGAAATGTCAGCAAACTTTCATGTCGCATGAAGATCCACTTAATATTTGTAATATTAAATATAATACTGTCCACAGAAAAACATAGCACAGAAGTCTGACCAGAAGGAAGGAAAAGAAAGAGAGATTCATATGCATATGTACAGGTTATAAAGTGTATGTCAAAAATACATTTATTTTATGTCATTACCAACACTGACATTATAGGTAGTTTTGACACCAAAGAAGTAAGCATAGATCTTTGAGTTTTATTTGAAATTAGCTTCAAAGGGTAAGGTCAGTTATAATCAGTTTGTGTATTTTGACATAATTTAGAATATGTGAACTGCCTCAGAAAAAGAAACACCAAATAATGCTGCCTGTGAAATCTATAAAAAAATCTTATTAAATATGGGTCATAGTTTGGGAATTATTTCTGAACTTTAACAGCTAAAGTAGTAACATCCTAAGCAGACAGCTCCATAGATTTTGCAATACCGACTGTTACTGTGGATTTTCCCTCAAACAGTTTTTGTAACCTATTCCTCTCCTTTAATAAGCAAAAGAAAAGAAACAATCTGAACAAGGGTAGTGCAAGAAAACATCACCGATAAAAATCAGACATAAATCTGAATGCCAGGTGGCATTTGGATATTTGGAGTTATTTTTCAAGCTATATTCAAAGTACAGTAGCAAACTATCAATTAAAATGGATGACAAGCAACCAACAGAGATTCTTGAGAGCTATAGTGCTGAGTGGAGTTTTCCCCAGTGTTTATCACAAGAATGCACCCATTTGACAGTGTCTAGCAGGCAATCAGTAACAGATTTCATATACCAACACCAAAGCACATATAGTGTTCAGAGGACACATATAACAGAAAACAACAGAAAAAAAAAATTCAATATTCTAGAAGTACTTAGCCAAAACAAATGTTACTATCTCCAGTGAAATACTCCAGGTAACTGAAATTTCTTGCCATATTTGAAGACAGACAGTAAAGGTTACACCAAGTCAAAAGGCAAATTCCACTGACTTGAGAAAGCCCATTTGCACCCATGCTTGTTGACTGAGACATCTGATAAATCATAATAGATGTTAACACCAAATAAAGAGTTAGTAACTACAGGAATACTGACATGTAAGGAGCAGCTGCAATTCAACTTTGTAGGACAGTTTCAAACATCCTTATTAATATGAAACAGAAAACTGGACTGCTTTTTAGAAAGAGAAATTACCCTATTCAGGAAACAACAAACAGCCTTTACACAGACATTGGTCAGATCTGTAATCCTATAATTTTGAAAGCCCACAGTTGAAGCCTGTCTTTTATCACTTAGTTAAGTAACAGGGTATTCCAAAAACAAATACAACACGGAAATGAGAAAACGAGTAAATATTTACTCACCAGCCTTCTCCTTCTCTGAAATAACTGGCATAGCCTGAAAGAAAACAAAAAAGATACCACTATTAAAAAATATTAGGGAATATTTAAAGAATACCAGTAGTATTAGGGAAACATGAATTCTTGGGGTAAATTTTGTGAGTGTCTAGAAGGTGTGGAAAAAACTGAGGTCTCACCATGTTGAGCACTCTGGAGAGAAACATACAGTTCCCATTTGAGTGTTTTCTAATCTATTGTGAAACTAATTACCTTTAGAAAGAACTAGGAGAGAAGGGAGGAGATGGAGTTAATAAGATACTCCTATGATCCCATTTTGAGATATTCATCCTAGAACACATGATCACAAAATTCCACTGGGAAATTACTTAATAATTTTGAAGGAGGAAGACAAAATCTGTGTGGCTGAAGATTAGACTGAAATGCCAAATCTTTATTCTGCAGGCTCAAATATGTGTTGTTCTATAATAGACCAGTTTCTTACTCTTTAGATAGATTTTCAGAGACAAGTAATAGACTTGTTTTCATACTGGCTGTAATTGTTTCTGGACCTGGAAAATTGCATAAGGCATCTCCTCTTTTTTTTGCAGTGGCTGTAGAATTTTTTTCATGTTATGCTTTTCTTTCAGACTTACATAGAAGAACTTTCTGAGAGTATTTTCCCTAAAAAAAATGAGGTTATAGATCGAATGAAAAATAAAGTGAAATTTATATGTCAAACACATAAAAAGCATTTTAAAATGTGCATATAGCATAAAGGCAAGAAAGGCTGGATGATAAACTGGATTGCGTATGCGATGTATGCAGAACTGCCACATGAGTTAAGGTATCAATTTTACATCCCTTTCACTTATGTTAGTCTAGCCTTTATTCAGCAGATTGTCCTGCTACAGATTCAAAGAAAAAGGAGAGAGATGGACAGAAATAACAAAACAACCAGCTTCAGACTTGCTACAGAATTTCTCAAAACACTTTGAAATTTTAATTTCAGGATTTGATTTGTCCTGCTACGTACAATTGTGTTTCATAGCATTTTCTGGATAAAATTTCAATAAAATTTCAACTAGAACATGTCTTAGATGACAGGCATTAATATATGCCTTTTGTGATTCTTTCTGTTTCACCTGTACTCTGACTGGCTAAATGTGTGTTGCTTGATTTTGACATTCAAAAATATTATACAGTCAGACTAATATTATTCAAACCAACAATAGCCTCTTTCTGGAAAAGCATTTTCATTGCATGTTACAAGCATATATTTGCTCAGAAGAAGTCATTAACTTCCATAGATTGAGGAAGACAAACATGCCAAAGAAACAATTAAATCATACAGTGAATCAAGGTCTCAGTTTCAAATAAAGAAAAAGTGTATCATGAATGAATTTTTATAAAAATTTGATATAATTTTGAAAATGAGTGTGTATTTTTCTTCTCTTTCCCAGACTTAAGTGGTTACACTGACTAAGATAAGTAAGGAAATAAGAAAGAAAACCTCAGATTCACTATTCACATTAGTCCAAGAAGGAAATTTGTGAAGACAGAACTTTGTAAAGAGGAGAAGGTGAGAAACAAGCAAAAAAATAGGAAAAAACCCCTTAATGGTACAAGAAAGTGATGAGGGAACATTAGTGTGAATCAAACAGGAGGGTCAGGACAAAAGAAGGTAAGATGGGGACAGGTTAATATCACACTTTAATGTTGAGTTTTGTTAGTTAGAAAAGGTATGATGGCTTTCTCTAAGAAAAGCTTAGAGAACAACATTGAGATGGCTGAAGATGTGGCAACGAAGAGTGTCTACACTGAAACCATAAGCTGTATCATGGAGAAGAGATAACAGTTTGATGGGGACAGCCTCTGGAAGGTCTACAATGCAAAGCCAAGATGAACAGCTCGGGGGAAGCAGTTACGGGACTCAATGGGGATATGATAATGACAAGTGGAGAAGATAATTTTCTGGTGGCTTTATGACAGACTTAAATGGACTTTGATCATGTTTATAATTGCACTGTGAGTCACTGCCAGTGCCTTTAGCCTGAATGAACTCTTCCTAAACAGCTGTCATCAACATTCACATCAACATGTAGATTTTTGTTCATACTGGCATATCAGATTTAGATGTTCTTAATAATGCCATTGGCCACATCAATTTATTTCCTGGAAATATACAGTATTTCTAATCTATGATCATTAAAACATGTTGATTTACAGTGAAATATATTTTAGTGAATTTGTTAGATGGCAGTCTTAAAGGTTACTAGGGTTTAGTGGGTTTAGTCCAGGTAAAAAACTGTAGTAGGAAATGCATAAAATCATCAAGCCTCAGGGCAGATGTGGAAGTCACAAAATTTCTACTTCTGTTAAGTAAGGTGAAGAAGCACTTTAAGGTCCAGAAAGCTGAAAGGTAGAGTGAGGTAGAGCGCTTTCAAATATCTGCTTTCCAAACAGAGTGCAGTGCCTCTGAATTAAGATGTAAAATGAGCTGAAAGTTCCATCAGGACATTCTATTGCTGCTCAAATGCTGAAAAAAAGAAGTCTAAATGGACATAGCATCTCTTGAAAATTTAAAATAAAGCAAACCATTAGCAAATCTTGTTGAACAAGATCTCAGACAGTCCTCCTATTGTTTAGTTTTTTGTTAATACAGCTACACATGCTGCTTACATGCTGCCCAGTGGGAAAACATGATTGTTACTTATGAGAAATGCTCTCATCTTCAGTACAGTTTTGAATTCACTGGAGACCTTCCAATGAGTTCCATATGTTCCAAATGAACTGCATTCCCAGGAAGTGATTTAACATTTCTGGCAATGGAGCAATTAAACCGGATTTTCCTGCTTGACCAGATGGGTTCACTGTAACTTCACATTATTTCTCACTCTCCTCACAGAACTGAAGAACTGGACTAACAATTCCTACATGATCAGATCACATGTGTTCTAGAAAAAGCAGGCACATACCCTTCAAAGATTTCAACAAACATCTCCCAAAGTCAGACTCCTCTCTATGTTTCTAATAGTATGTGCCCGTAGCAGCACCAAGAAAGAAGTGGAAATAAAAAAGGAGAGAAAAAGAGAAAAAAACCAGACCACTGCTGAAATATATGCAGCTTTTTCTTTCAAGTAGAGGGTGGGATTTTTAAATTATTAAAATCTTAATTGAAATGTTATATGAAATTTTTTGTGTGCATCCTTAGTACATTGCAACTGTGTCATTGAAAATATATTATGTGTAAAATTATGACTGTAAAGTGTATGTAAAACACTACAGAATTATAGAATCATAGAATAGTTTGGGCTAGAATGGACATCTTCAGTTAGATCAGGTTGCTCAGAGCACAGTCCAACCTGACCTTGAATGTTTCCAGGGATGGGGCATCTACCATGCCTTTGGGCAGCCTGCCACAGTGTTTCATTGTAAAAAAAATCTTCCTCATATCTAATCTAAATCGACCCTCTTTTCAGTTTAATACCATTTCCCTGCCAAATAGTGTGCCCTCATCTTTCTTACAAGCCCTTTTATGTGCTTTAGGCCACAATGAGGCCTTCTCTTCTCCATGAGGAACAATCCCAGCCTTTCCTCAACCTTTCCTCACAGGAGAGGTACTCCAGCCCTCTTACCATCCTCATGGCCCTTGTCTGGACTCCAGCCCATCCCTTTGCTTCCTGTGCTGGGGACCACAGAGGGGGACGCAGTACTCCAGGTGGGGTCTCACCAGAGCAGAGGGGAAGAATGCCCTTTTTCACCCTACTGCCCACGCTGCTTTGGATGCAGCCCAAGATGTGGGTGGCTCATGTCCAGCCTCTCATCCACCAACACTCTCAAGTCCTTCTTGGCAGGGCTGCTCTGGATCTGTCCATTCCCCAGCCTGTGTTCATACCAGCTGTGGCCCCAAGTGCAGGACTTTGCACCGCTCTTTTGAACCTCATGAAGTTCCTGTGGACCCAGTCATCAAGCTTGCCCTGGTCCCTCTGGATGGGATCCCATCTCTCAGGTGTGTCAAGAGCAGCACTCAGCTTGGTGTTGTCTGCAACCTTGCTGAGGGTGCACCTGATTCTACAGTCTGTGTTGCTGATGGAGACATTAAACAGTGCTGGTCCCAATACGGACCCCTGAGGGACACCACTTATCACCGATGTCCACTGGGACATTGACCACTACCCCCTGGATGCAACCATCCAACAAATTCCTTATGCACCAAACGGTCCAACCATCAAATCCATCTATCTCCAATGTTGACAGAAGAACGCTGGGGGACACACAAGTCAAAGGATTTACAGAAGTCTGGATAAATGACATCTTTAGCCCTCTCCTTGTCCACTGATGTAGTCATTCTATTGTAGAAGTCAGCTAGGTTGGTCAGGCAGAATTTGCCCTTGGTGAAGCTGTGCTCGACATTTTGAACACATATTGGACATTCTTCTTTAAAACTGCTGTTACCTTGACCGTATAGATATTATTACCTAGTAATACTGGGCTAAATAGCGACTTCCTGCGAATTTTATTAGATGGTGGTATCCTGTTTGGTGGAAAGGGTGTCTTCCAGCAAGAAAAAAAATGGTGAAACCAGAACTTAAAATAAAATTTTTGCACAAATTAAAAGTTTTGTTTGACCAAAGCAAAATTTTTTTCTGGCTTTGAAGAATATTTTAACAGAAAGAATATTAAATATGAAAACAAAAGCCCACAATTTCAAAGAGAAACCATTCATTTTTGCCATGAGCAGTTCTTCACTATGAAATAAGGAAAGAAAGAATCCCTCCCCACTCTCCAAATTAGATTCCTTCCATTATAGTGTCAAAATTCACATATTTCATCTCTGATCTTGGATAAAAACTTAGAACCATAGCTTTCCAGATTAGAAGTGGTGTAGTTAATAAATGTGTGCAGCATCTTGGTGGTGAAAGCAAGAGGCATCATCTGCAAAGAAGACAGATCATGTTTGGGAGGAGTGGTGAGGGTGTGCTGAGCTGCAAGACTGCCACTATAAAAAGTTGAGGCACACCCAGTCTGACCTGAACACAGCTTGGCTCTCCCTTAACTGTAGGCAAAGCTACATTATTTGTATACTGACAGCAAACCTGCAGAGAAAGCCACTATGAATAAAATTAAACTAGCTTTTGTTTTGGTTCCTTGCGCTCACATAACATAAACAGCTCTATCATGACTGACTGACTTGTTTGCAAAGGGATGCCCTAGGTGGCAAATATTTGTATAAACTGGCAAGTTACTGTGGAGGAGCATGTATGAGAGTACTTCTGAAGAAACTATCCAGTTACATCTATTTATTGTTGTAGTATCTCATAAACACATTGAAATTTCTCCATATTTCAATTTTACAAAAAAAAAAGATATAGCATCCCTATTTAAAAGTTTAAAAATCCACTTTTAAAAATTTTTTTATTGCAGAAGATAAAGCGCATTTGGCATTACGTGAATCACATTTTTATTACTGACATCCAACCAGCAATGGATATTCTGCAAAAGTCCTTCCACCGTAAGGTCTGTCAGCTATTCAGCTTTCTTCAGGTATTTGAATAGAGATGCTGGGAAATTTCTTTGCTAATGATTCAATACATCTTGATTTGTAAGCATTTTTCTACAATTTTGCATGAGGAGACAGTATCTTTTACTGTCCAGTGTGAAAGGAAAACTCTAGGGCAAAGATCAACATATGGGGATTTGACTAGAAAGAGAAAACTCAGCCTTCACAGGTGACTCACAATTGCTGAGCTCAAGATATTATAAATCCCTTACCCTATTTTTGGAATTGCTTTTATGTTATTAACCTCTTATTCCTGCAATTAAAAATCATGGTCTAAATTCTCACCTTAGTGGATGCTTCTGTTATGAAAAATAGACATAGTAAAAATTGTGGTTTTCACTGAAATTATTTGCTTCAAGACCAAATCCATTTCCTATTCTGTAAAACTAGAAGCTTTATATTGCAATAGAAGCAGAAGAGAACAACCTTCAAAGACTGCAAACATAGAAAATAATATTATAGTCATGTTTGAGAGAGGATCATTGATTTTAAGACCAGAAACAACCACGTAGATTGAAATATATCTCTGTTGTCTTCTTTCTACTCAACTGATCAAAACAAAAATCTAAAATCCTCTAAGTATGGATGACGAACTGAGCTTCTAACAAGAGAAAAGGAGGTAATATCAACACAATGTACCAAGGAAGGATAATGAACCAAATGACAGAGAACTCTATTCCAGTAAACAAGAAGTTTGTACTTGAAAATTAAGGTAAAAAATGCTCAGACAGAAAACAAATTTTAAGCATTATTCAGTTTATCATTAAACAGTGTATGTTCTGTATAATCTTATATAGACTTCTTATTTTACTTTATTGAGAAGGTATCCTCCAATTCTCTTAATTTGGATAAACAGTAATTAAAAATTAATTGGGCTATTTTACAAAGGAAAAAAATCCACAATCATTCAGATGGTTTTGAATTGGGAAACATAGCAGTCCATAAGCAGAATCTTCCTCAGTAATATTCCCATTACACCAAAGTACTGAGTAAGTATCTCTACTGGTAAATTCTGATCTTTTGAAACCAAACATTTCATGCTAATGAATCAGATTCAGAGAGTAAACACGTAGAAAACCCTTTCAAAAATTCTAATTAATTTAGAACGCCATAATATTTTAGTATTTGCATTGGACAGAAATCGTAGCAATAACATAGAAAAAAACCCAAGAATGATTAGTTTATCATTCAGACTTATTTACAAAACATTATTTTATTAAACTTGAAGTTTTTAGAATTAAGTTTTCAGTTCCCCACAATTTTATTTTTTTTTCCATCTGGATGAGGAAAGAGAAAAAATAAAACCATCAACTTTCAGGACAGACTAGCTTTAGAAGGGGAATTTAGCAAGGTCTTTCCTCTTTGTGGTCTTTATTTTTACTGAAGAGTAGAGCGGAAGGCAATTAAAATCCACCCAGCAATAAAGCTGCATCAATTATCTCATTTTTAAAAAGAAATTAATGTCACATTCAGATGTGTCTGGCTAAGTTTATGACAACACTATGAATTTAATTCTAGTGGAAGTACAAAGCTGTATGCTTGCCTGCATGTGTTCTCCTCCAGTTTGCTGCACACCTCTCCACACTTCCTTTGTTTTTTGACTAGATATTTCTGTTTGCTTGAGCCTCTTTATGCCACTCAGGCCATGCACAGAGACCTCTTCTAGTTAGTGCTGGATGGCTGGCAGTTCTCCTTCCATGAGGCAATTGCCAAGAGCCTGCCTTTGGGGTGGTCTGATAATTTCCTCTGTCTTCATCATTCAGCTGGCAAAGTGTGACTCTCGTTGGAATGAAGTACAAAACAAAGATGCAGGATAACTGTCTTGTGCTCTGTCTGGTGTTATCATGGACTCTCCATAGATCAGGGTAAGCTCCCAATGCTCTGAAGTCTGTCAAGACCACATGAAGCTGGTTCATATGACAGACAAGACTAAAGCCTGTCTGCAGCTTGTCCAGACCATTAAGTAGAGTTTGGCCATAATAAAGAATTAATTTCTTTCTCTATAGGTATATTAAAGTCTTCACAGCAGTATCTGGAGGTTCTTAAATACCCCAAGAGTTACTGTCACACATTTTGTGAAAACTAATTATGATTTTCTTTTCAAATTAGCAATTGCTCGACCTCAACTTATTTATATGTAAGGACTCAACTTGAAATAAAAGCAAAGGTTTAAATAAACTTATCTTTGATACTTCCCAGGAGTTCACTAAGTAAGGAAGTTGATTTCCACTTAAACTGCCCTCTACTTTCTGGGATGGACATACAGTATTTCAAAATGGGGTCAGTTAAATTTTATTTCAATGTTTAGGAATGTTTACATAGCTTTCGGTAATAACAAAAATCTGTGCTTCCTTCCATTCCCTAAACATATGTATCTCTTCCCTAAAGAAAACATA
This sequence comes from Oriolus oriolus, assembly GCA_013400235.1. Lineage (NCBI taxonomy): Eukaryota > Metazoa > Chordata > Aves > Passeriformes > Corvidae > Oriolus > Oriolus oriolus. The sequence goes on from VXBT01011282.1 coordinate 26,642, forward strand.
ACATGAATGTTAACACCAAAGCTGAGATGTGACACACTATGTCTAGAACTGGAGCAGCCCCAAGAGTGCTCATGCTTTTCATCAATCACCAGTTGTTCTATTATGATTCATTTACACAGAGAGCTTTTTCCCAAGCTCACAAGTAATTTTTTTGGCTAATATTTATCTTATAAAACCTTTTACAATAACAAACATATGAATAAACCCTGCAACACTGGCAAAACTGAACTATTTGGGAACCAGAAGGCATGCAGCTCTATAAGGCAACGGTAAAAGATAATTAGAGTATCATGTTTCCTATTAGTTTCAACATCATGTAATGTCTACAAATGTGATTTTGCCTTAAAGCCCTGAAGTCCGAGGAATGCTTCTATGTGGCTGACAAGAATCCCAGGTGATTTCAGTTTTTACTCATCTCCTTTTATATGACATTTACAACCTTAGAACATGTTTCATGTAAATAAAAAATTCATAGTATCATGTGACGATAGAAACTAAAATCTGTTACATGATGAGTCCAAGTTACAAAGCACCTACTTGCAGAATAAAAAGGGAATTTAAACCAAACAGAATCATGCCATTCCTATCTTTCCTTAGCCACCTCAAAGAAAACAAAGGAGTCCTTTGCCCTTCATACTGAGAAAGGCAAGCCACTCTTACTAATTTTGAAGCGTGCAGATGTGAAAATGAGGAAGCTCATATCATGGTGCAAGTGCCAGAATCTATCATAACAGTGGTGCTGTATCTTCATGAGCTAACTGAAAAAAGCTTAGCTATAGAAATCATCAGCTATGTAAGTGAACAATCTGATTCTAATGATCTTTCTGATACTCAGACCAAATCCAGTGGTTGATTGCTATCTACATTTTTGTATTCCACTAATGTTATTCTCCTGGATGCAGATATCACTGACGTTAGCAGCCATAACTCTGCAATAGTTTCTGAAATATTATGTATGAAGGATCAGTATTTTTGCTGGTCAAAGAGACCCCACTGCACTCAGCTTTATGTTCTGCCTAAGAAAATCAATGGCAGAGCATTGCAGCAACTGACACCTACTGGGAAAGCAGCAACTACTGAGATTTACTAAGATTGATCCTATGTGAGTTTGCACTCTTGAATCTCTGCAGATAGTCCCAGCTGCAGAGCCTCTTCCCATTGTTAGCTACAGCAGGCTGTTAACAACTGTTTGGAGCTCTCTAACTAAATAAATTAAAAAGCAAACCCCAAGAAGCTAGTTTTTAAAACACAGTATGTATGTTTTGGAGTGAATATTGATGCTTACAGTCTCATGTGTATTCAGTCACTGTGATATTACTTTTGTTACACCAGCTGGGAAAAGATCTAAAGCAGATCCTCCAGGAGGCTCTTGATCTTGAGCTTTATTCCAGGCACAAAAGAATAAATTACTACAAGAGTTACATTTCTTCTACGATGATGAAACCTTTCCTTTCTGCAGAACCTCACAGTTCTTTGCTCAGAAAGCTGTAGAGTCACAAAATAGTGATGCTAATCATGAGATGATAGAGACAGGAGAGGAGTAGCATGCCAGACAGAAACAGTGATGGGTTTGGGAACATCAGGGGGGTGTTTGATTGTGGCAAAAAGTACATCTAACTTTGCAAGGTAGCAGGACTGAGCATAAGAGAGTAAGTGTCATACTAGTGCATTTCAGTAAATTATCACCAACCCTGATAAATGAGATAATTGTCATATTTCTTTTTGGTTTACTAAAAGATAGAGAAACAAAGATTAACATAAGCCACCCTATTTTCTTTTACAGTGAGAAGAAAAATGACAAGCACTAGAAGCACACAAGATGACAGTGGTTTTGCCTTGGGCAGGAGGTGGAGGTATAGAGGAGCGGAATAAAAATTAAAATGTGCTACTTGGATTTCATTTGCTTATTTGACCATATTCTTGGAATCTCAGTTTGTTCATGCTTCAACATGCACATGTAGTGAACACGAGCTGAAAAATAACCAAATACCAGTACTGTGACCTTACCTTGGATGACTCTAGGTCATCCAAGAGAAAAAGAGATGAAACGAAATGAGTTCTTTTGCTTTCTGCATACCTAGTCTATTAACCTTTAAACATTTATCAAGGTTCTGGGTGACAGAGCCAGTAAATCAAAACCACAGGTTTGGGGTGAAAAGTAGAAAATTGGCATTTTAGTAAATTCAAGAATTTCTATTTCTTTCAATATAGTTAAGTTCCAAAAAAATTCAAAAGATACTGCTCGTATGAAAACAACCTAAAGACAGAAAAAAACCCCAAAATCGTGTAACAAGTAAACATGGGAACTTTCTTTTTCTGAAAAGAAATGTGAGTTTTGACTCCAAAAAGAGCTTATGGAAAGGATGCAAAGTACTTTTTTTAATCCAAATATAAAAATGAAAGCTCTAAAAAATACCCAAGCACTTGAAAAACCTCTTTGGAAAACAAAAGATTCATCTGCACATCTGTTGTGTGCTAAAATGCTTGCAACCTAATCCTCTTTCTTTTCATTTGAGAAAAAATATACAATTATAGCCATTTCTATTTTAATATCTAAACTCTGGTCAAACTGAGTCTCAAATTTCCTCTGTTCAAAACCCCCAATACCTGGTTATTCTAGTAAAACACCAGAAAAATATATTAAAAAAACAGAGAATTATATGAAACCAGAGAAATATATGTTTCATTTGCCATATAATTTCCTCAGCTGGAAGTGCCACCAGTAGGATCATTACTCCAGGTCTGTGGTACGATCAGCTCCTATTACATGTCTTCAGGGTCTTTTAACACCTTGTTCAACTGAGTAATGCCTGAACTAACATTTCCTAGTACGTACCCACAAGGAGAGACAACAGCACAGACAACACACACGTTCCATGTCTTCTGTCTCTGCGCTAATTGCATTTTATTCTCAGGTACTATCTGCCAAGCTGGGATCTCTTGATGCCATAAAAATGCAGAAACCAAGAGAAATACATCTGTGAAGTTTTGCTTATGCTGCTGACATATTTTAAAAGCCTGGGAGGAAGGAAGGGTGTTTTGCAAACAGTTACCGGGGATTCTGGGTTCCATTCAACACCTTAATAATCAGCTATATATGCCGCAGGTTAGGATGAGTTTACTGCATGGGTAAGATTACAGACTAGTTACTCCTTTTCTTACAGCAAGGCTATTGGGGATAGTCATGGTCTGCTACAAAAACATTAACAGTAGTCGGATAATCTTTTTTGCCACTTACAAATCTTACAAGCCTCTAATTTGTCTCATCTTTAAAATGTAAATAATAATGCTTTACCATTAAAAGGAATGTTTGAGGGCTTTCAAGTGCCTAAAAAAACAATTCTGCAAATATTCTGATTGTTGTGATAGACTTTTCTACACATCACGAGTAAAAGTGCAGTATTTTCAAATACTGACACATAAAAAAAGTTAATTAATCTTATTTCTGAACACATACACTTTTTTCTTACAGATACTACGCTTTTCTACTCTAAATGATCTAGCGCGCTTTGTATTTCTTGCAGCTTGCATTCTGATGTCAAAATGTTTTCCACTAAGAAGTTCCATATTTTAGTTCAGTTGTTTATGAGATTTTGATAGTTAGAATCAGTGAGAAGTAGAGTAGACACAGGTCCATACATCACAAAATGATACTGCAATTTTTATCTTAATTAATAGGTATAATAATTTTGTATTCGGAGGACGGCCAACCATGGCTGGTGAAGGATATGCTCTATCTGAAAAATCCTTTTTTCTCTTTTTATGGGGCATTTGAAAGTTGGAGTGATTCAGTACTGCCATTAATTTATCTAACATAAATTCCAGACAATTTTGTTTTCTATAGATGATACATTTCTAATTCATGAGAAAAAAATAAATTGTTACTGATACAGAGCACAATACAGAGCTGTAGTAGGAACTTTGCCAATTACTTCAGTAAGGGAAGCCTCAAGCTGAGGCAACCTGGCTCAAAATCTTCCTGTCTGTGTTGTGTCCATTTTCTTTTTGAAGATACAGTTCTGTGTAGGCATATATATGGATAAGCATAAAAAGCAATAAAAATCTACTCTTAGAACACAGGATTTCTGTAAAACCTTTTACTTATTGCTACATTTACTATGAAGAGAGCCCTTTTAAACTCCTTCCTTTTCCAGAAGTTCTAAAATTGTTCTTCTTTCAGGATGGCTTTATTTATTTTGTTCTGAATTTTATTTTTGGTTTCTGAGCAAAGAAGTATCTCATCGATGTCTGTGTTCCCACGCTATTCCCATAAAAATCTCACTCAGGCTTGCAGGCAGATGCACTGCAGATCTTCAGAGTACTAAGAGGGTCCAATTCTGTGAAGTGCTGAGCATTTCCTGTATTTCCCCAGGATCATGCCTTACTAGTACAGTTTCTTCCTGAATTGTTCCAACTTTCCCAAACTCTGTGTGGCATATTACAAAAATGTAGTTCACAGTTTCTAAGCTTTCAAAACTTTCCAGAGGGAAACAGCACACAAGAGTCCAAGTACACTTTTGGCATTCATACCAATATCAGTTCCCTGAGGAGAGTTTGAATTATTCTGTATTTTAGTTAAGAGGGACTATTAGAAGTATGAAGCATTTTCTGCCTATACATTTTTGACTGAATCATATGTTCACACTCAACTCTTCCAGAACCAATTTTTCACAAGCATTTAAAAACATTCCTGACCACTACAACAGTGCAAAACCCTCTAAAAGGCGGAAAATCCCATTTCATCACATGAAAAGAAGAGGTGCTTTTTTAAAAGCAGTTAAGTCTGCTGGCTGGCAGAGTAGATTTATGAAAAAATAGCTGTATTTCATATGAAAAAGAAAATATCTTTTCACATTTTGTGAAAAGATTTATATGAGTAAGATAAAGTTTTGCATCCACCCTTCTTAATCCCTAGTTTTGCATGTAAACTTAAATTACAGGCTGGCTGCAGGAAGGGTAGATATTTCTTTTTAAAAAAACCTATTTATTTCTTGTGTCTTGGCAGCAAAGTAAACAGAAATAGGGCTTAGTGAAAACAAACCAGCCAACCAACAAACAAAACAACACCACTGCACCAATCCTTGTATGAATGCCTGCTTTTATTGGGAAGAATAGGAGAATGCACTACCCTTGACCATCCATGTACTTTAGACCTTCAAACTCAGCGTTCGTGATCTGAACTCAGTTCAGGAAAGAACAGGCTGTGTATGCAGCAAGTCACAAAACGTGCTCTGTTCTCTCAAAACAGCAGTATAGAATGAAAGTTTTATTTATATTTGCCTGTTTTTTAAGTGATGTGGTAATAGTTGTGATAAGCTAACCTACAGATAAATTAGATCAAGATTTTTCAGTCTGCCCTAATTCCTATTTCTCCATTGTTTTGTATTTCTAATCTAGTCAAAATTTGCAGCACTCTGACCACTTTTCACAGTCTAATCCTACTCCCAAAAATCTGGGCTTAACTTGATTTCGAAAAGAGAGGAACAGCCAGATGTGAGGAGCCAGCAGGCTAGGGACTATTTAGAGAAACTGAATGTATTCTAACCTGTGAGACTAAAGGAAATCTACCCAAGCATGCTGAAAGAGACAGCTGATGTGACCGCAGGGCCACTAACATCAGTGGAAAATCAGGACAGTTGTGGGGTGCTCCTGATGGCTGGGAAAGACACCTATATTCAAAGGAGGAAAAGAAGCAATGACTCTAAGCTTATAAATCCATCTCAGACCAGGAAAAGATCTCGGAGCAGACCTTGCAATCCATTACCAAAGACATGAGTGACAAGAAGGCAATTGGGAGCAATCAACATCAATTCATTAAGAACAAATCATCCTTGACGAACCTGATTTGTCTTTCAAGATGTAATCACTGGCTATGTGGACAAGAAGAGAGCAGATAATATAATATACCTTAACTTTCATAAGATTTTCTACAGTGTCTCCCAAAGCAGTCTCATTTTAAAGCTGGAAGTATGAGCTGGAAGAGCAGGCAGTGAAATGGGCTGAAAACCATCTGGATTAACATAATTCAAAACTGCCAAGCCATTAAAACTGACATATTTAGCTAAGGTATCTAATTCAAAACCAGCTTATCTCTTTGAGTTTTTAGAATTAGGTGGAACTAATTTGTTCTGAGTTCCTAACGGAATCTGGATGCCCCTTTTACATGCGGGACAAAATGACTGAGAAGATAATGCCAAACACTACTGAGCACAGAAGAGCAGCTCTGCAGTCAGTCTGAGGAAAAGATAAAATTCTGTGAAAACTAGAATCAATGAGATTTAAGGGAGTTCCCCAAAAACCAGAGGATGGGAACTTTTGGAAGCTGATATAGCTCCTGCTATGTGCACTGAGTCCTACAAAGTGTAAGAATTTCTTGTGAAGGCATCAAAGCAATGCATAAATTCAAGCCTGAAATCCAAGCAGGAAAAAGATGTTGGCTCAAAGTATACCCTTACAGTTGATGAAGATGTGACAGATTGTCTTGAAGTATTTTCCATTGACATCTTGAAGTATTTCCATTGACAAGAAAACAAATAATGGCAGCAGAAGGAGATAGTGTTGCCATAAGCAGTAATAAGAAATTTCGGTGGGTTTCCAAGTGGTCTGAGGAAATGTTTGTGAGAATGTGACAGTATTTACAAGTGTACATAGCTTCAAAGCTACATTTAAACAGGACTAAACAATCCAAACTTTCAGCTTAATAAACACCACACAAAATACCGTCTATTTCAGCACTCGCTTTCCTGACTGGTATGTATGTTTTGAAACCTGAATATTCTTATCAGAGCAGTCCTGAAATACTGGCACTAGAAGCATCTAGTTCTGGAGAAAACCATAAGTTGTTTGTATATACATAGAAACAACCCTGGCCTACAAACAAATGCATTGCAGGAAATTTCCTAATATTTTTTTCCTCCTATGCTGAAAATTCCATAGTTAAGTTATTAGGAAGTTGAAACTAAGGAAAATATGTCACAAAAGACTGCTTTACTATTTCATTACTAGAGAGGCACTTCAGGATAACCTCTGTCTTCAACAACTCTGTTCTCCCATATGAAGCTATAGAAAAGCTGCTGCAGCTACAGATTTCTGGCTTCCACTAAAAATCAAAATGTTCTGAAAGCAGTTAGATACTGTTCAGATCATCACTGATTAAAAAGTACTGAAAGTGCTGAAATCATTACTTCTTGATATTCCTATTTAAAGTAAACATACTCATGTATTGTAAAATTTAAAGGATTTCAATAATGTAGTTAGCTTTTCTCCTAGGTTTTTTTTTGTTTTCTTTCTTTCCTTCTCACAAAAAATGCATGAAACAAAGTAGAAGAGAGCAGCTAGTCTGACCTCAGTGTCTTATAGGCAATTATCTACCACCCTTACAAAGAAGTAGTCTTCAGGAGACTAAAATAATCAGGAGAGACTCAGGTTTTAAGTCATAAGTATTTGGCAGTAAATTAATTTAGTAAATTAATTTTAAAAAGCCAGATAGGAAAAAGAAAATTTTGTGTAGGACATTATGGTGAAGGGAAAGAAAAATAAATCAGTATTTCAACCAGTTGTGTCTAGCGAGTCCTCTTGTAGGTTTGTTTAATAATGAGACTGGATGCTAAACAGAAGAGAAAAGAGTCTTCATACCATCCCTGGGCTTCTCTCATCTGTATCTTATTTCTATTTGTGATGAACGCTTCAGAGAAAAGTACAGCCAGCCTTTTGTCCTTTGCAAACCCCTGACTAGCCCAGGATAATCACTTTGTTCCAATGCCTAGAGGTGATAAAATAAAGCGTGAACTTTTATTTTAGTTCTTATTTTCCTGAAAAACTAAAGCAAGGAAGTTGCCGACATCCTGATTCATGAACAAATCTTGATCTTTTCATAATCTAAGAAAGAAATTACCGTGGATGGAACAAGAGAGACTTCTGACACCATGTCACATCTTTCCAAAGACATGGAAAGATGGATCCAATCTTGCTTCCTAGGAAGTAACCTAATTTGTTTTAAAGATTTGATACGATTCCAATCTGCAACTTTCTCTTTTAAATGGTGTAAAAATTAACTATCCTTTTGCCAATAAAGTAATACAAAGTTGAATTTTTAATTGCATTCTGTAGCAAATGAATCAATCTTCTTACGCCTTTGCTGGCAAGACTTAAAAGCCAGTCACTCTTAGATATCTTTTCCACATTCCTACATACACTTATCAAACCACTTACTATACTTTGGGCTGATTCCCAAGTGCTTGCCAGGAATGAAAGACATGATATACTATAAAAGTATTTACTTCTGAAGTGACAAAATTGACCTCAATTCCATTTGTGAATATTCATTTAATTTGAATTACCTCTGGATAAATGAACTTTTCCTGGAGTAATCACTTATTGTGATCCCATATAAAACCCTGAACACAGATCTACCAAGGTAATTTTGTTAATTAAACTTAAGAGAAATCAGCGGGAAGCCTTCTTCAACTTTTGCAAGCACTGAATCATTTCCTAGATCACTGAAGACTATCTTCCCTGATCTCTTCTGACTTCAAATGCTAAAGAAATTGATGTTTCTTTGGTCAATTCAATCTCAGTTTCATCAGATGCTTTATTTGCTCTGCCAGTTTTACAAGCTGCTACTGAAATAAAGCTTGAGAACCAGCTTTGGTGCCTGGGAACCAATTGAATGTACCCCTTCAAAGAAGGGTCATGACTTGCCTGTGTCATGTTGTACCTCATGTGGGAAGGAAGCAAACTGTTGAGATACCTTATGCTCAGAAAGCCTTCTGTCACCTAAGTCACAAATCCAGCAAGACAAAGTCCATTTCCTACTGCCAGCTACAGAAAGGAGTCATAAAACAATTAATTAGCCTTTATAGTACTTAGTTAGTTAGAGGAGCCAGGTTAACAGCAATCTGGAACCTCTTTTTAAAATGCCTTGTAACATAATACAGCTTCTGATAGCAAAGCTACCTGAAAGGAGGCTGTAGCAAGGTGGGGATCAGTGTTTTCTCCCAAATAATAAGCAATGGGATGGCAGGAAATGGCCTCAAGTTGCACCAAGGGAGGTTTAGATTGAATATTATGAAAAAATTTCCACACTGAAAGTGTGGTCTGGAACAGGATGCTCAGGGAAGTGTTTGAGTTACCACTCCTGTAGGTGTTCAAAAAACATATAGATGTAGTGTTTGGGGACATGGTTTAGTGGGGGAACTTGCAGTGTTAGGTTCATGGTTGACTCTTAGATGATCAGCCTTAATGATTCTATTATTCTACTTGAAAGTAATTTTCTCAAAGTAATTTAAGATCCTGTTACACGGAATTATTTTGTATATGTTCTACAAACTTTGGCATGAACAACTTACCTATTACCTATAAATGAAATTACCAAAATCTTTTAAAATTCCTTTAGTCCAAAATAAAGTAGGCAGTGGAGCAGGAATCCTACAATGAAATGTCTCTCTCATTTGGATGAATTCCTCCTGCAGGTGAGGAACACAGCTCTCTAGCACAGTGGGATCAGTGTGGTTTTAATGAGCAGCTGATGGGGCCAAGATTTGGGAGAGTCACAGGCAGAACTGGTAAAAAAAATAATTTCCTCAAGTACAGCCTTTTAGTGGAAGGACAGCTGCACTATTTGGGAAAAACTTATTTAGCAGAGGGAGAGTAAATTCCAGAGTATCTAGAAACTGACAGAGCAGATGTGTTTGTTGAAGAGGTGGAAATGAAATGCTTGGTAAACTCCGGAGCTCCCAGTGCCGGACACTACAGCTGACCTGAACCAATGCTTGCAAGAGTGGGAACTTCGTACACACACACACACACACAACCCATGAGACAAAAACAGAGTAACAGCATAATTACTACTTTGATTCTAGCTGTTAGAATTCAGTGAAAACAGTAAGGAGATTTAATAGCTTGTACAGCTTCTGTGGTAACTTCAGATAACCACAAAGACCTCAACAGGAATTAAAAAAGAGTTTCCCATGCATTTTATGGAAGTTGCATATTCCATGTGGATTCACACAGGAAGGTGTTTTACTGGTTGGAAGAACTGAGTCAATTTCTCATTTCGAAAGGTGATATTGATGGTGTTTTTAGGGTAAAATTTGCTAATAATACTGTAAGATCACCAGACAGCAGACAAACACAAAGCTGTGCCTTTTTTTTCAAGCAAATCTTAAAGACTATCTGCTAGAAGATGACAGTGATGTGTGGAAGAAGATAAAGGTATAATTTATTCACATAGATTAATGATAAAATCTGCTCTTTAATAGCTAGGAGCGACAATCTTTAAAAAACCCCTCCAAACTAGGAAAAATTACGTGCAGAATTTTTTCTTTTTTTATAAATTCCTCAATCTATTCTGTATCAATAAAAATAGGCTTGCATTTAAACTTTCTACTTAATTCTTCATATATATTTTCCCATCATAGCTGCATATTACATGTGCTTCTCAAATGATACTTTTGCATATAATTTATTTACACAATTTCCATAACATTAAATATAAATTATTCATTGTATTTGCCATCTAAAACTGTTTTGATTTTCATTTGTAGAGATAGTCGACACTCACTAATTTCAGATGGAAATTATCAGTCATCATCTTCATATTTCACCTAACACAGTCCAAATCAGTACCTATCATTGCTATTCTTTTATTACCTGCTTCTGATCTTAACTATGACAAAGACTATGACCATGCTGATTTGTTTCTTTCTCACAGGATGCCTTCTTTCCTGGATCAAAAACATACTCATAGATGCCTTGTTCGCTGGCTTATTGTGTCAAATACAGTCAGTCAATCATTGCATCCAGCAATTATTTCCCCAAAGATTTATAAGTGTCCCTTCCCATGTCAAATGGTGGCCCTAGCCCATTGTTAGTTGAAGACAAGATAACGAGAGAGCATTTTAAAGAATGTTTTACTCATTAACAATTCTGTGATTTTTTTTGCCTGTCTCCTAGTGTGAACTGCCTTACCTTGGTCTTTAGACTGGAATCTTCTTGAAATAGGACTGTTACTGAAATTAAACAGCATACTTGCAGCAATTGAAAAAATAAGACTAGTGGTGATATTAGTAGCCTGCTAGTACTTTTGCTTTAGTTCTCATCAAGATCAGACATACTTACATGTCACAAACCTATTTTAAGTAGTGACAACATTATTTGTATTACTGAAGCACTCAAAAGCCACAGACTTGGACCACAACCTCATTGTGCAAGATCCTCTACAAACCGGGCAGAAGGATTACCCACACACCCGAGGGAAAGTAACCAGCATAAAGCAACAATCCTCATGCAGACTGATGTGGGAGTACAAGGAAAATGATCATTTATGTCACATAAATAACATTCTAAGTACTCTGGGAACACAGGGATCTTGACTGATATCAAACATTTTCTGATACCCCAGCAAAAGAGTACAGTACTGAGAGCACTTGGAGCAGTCAGCAAGGCGGCTTTGCTGATGTATGTGGGGATGATCCTTACGAGGAAGAGTGTGAAGGATTCCAGCCTCCCGTGTTTTGGCTTCTCTCACAATTGTGAATCTTACCCTATAAGTATTTTTCTGAAGCATCTAGGCTCTCATAGTCCTAAACCTTACAAAACACAGAATATTTTTGATCTAGAGTATTTCGGTGTTCTTTTCTTCATGAACTGTTTAATCTTTTAACTTTTGGTGACATGTGAACTGTTATCCTTCCCTTTTCCTCATTTCCACTTTTCTGTCAAAGAGGATCATCCATTTCCCAAATACTCAGACCCTTCAGCACACTGCTGCTCCAGGGGTCAGTATGCTCTTATGCCTTTTTTCTCTTTTTCTACTTTCATATATAAAAGGATTATGAGAAACACTGACAATTCTGGAGCTTTTGAAGAATTCTCAAAACTTTTTTATGCAATTTGTGTTCTTCACGGACTATACTAAAATGCCTTTATCTTGCAGGAATGTGGTAGTTTCTAAAGTTCTATCACTGTCACAAAGATTATATTTGCAAAAATTTGCAAACTGTCCAAATCTATACCACAGATCATAAAAACATGCACTAAAGATTTTACTATACCATGGACGGCATCATTGCTACATTAACTAATATTCATTACTAGCTACTACTTGGTATCTTGTTACAGACCACAAGACAGAAGCATGTTTTTTGTCAGTGTATGCTTACACGCTGAATTTGTTGCAAGATTAGAGTGTGAAATGCCAGTTGTTTCTCTGCAGCCTTTCACAGGGTTATGCAGCGATGTAACATACTCATTGTATTGCAGTTATTGAAGGTAACACTTCTAGTCAAAGGAGACTTAACAGGAAAAGGGCATTTCTCAACAACGTTATCACTGTGACTTAACAAAAAACGATTTAAAACTTAAACTGTGTACGTACGCGCGTACATTAATATCAATCAATGACAAAACACAGTACCAAAAGCATACCAGGTATGTTAACTGGAAGGAATCTCTTGCCTGTGTTGTGATTAACTCCACCTACACCATTTGCAAGAGATTAAGGAAGTTTAGAATTAGAAAACACGTGTGTTAAGGAAGGATGGTAGTCCAAAAAAGCATTCTGACAGGCAGACACCGATGAAACGCTGCCTTGGAATTCGTGTAGCCCAGCTTTCACTCCACCCTACCGGTAGCCTGGGCAGGAGCAGCGGGAGATCTGATGCGGCTCACGTTCTGCAGGGCCCTGCAGCAGAACCACTGATGACCCCGAGTGATTAAGGGTCAACAAACTTTAGCCTGAAGCAACTGTTCTATGAACTTTGGCACATTCTGAGTTGGCTCCTGCTGGTTTGTTGCCTTTGGCCCTTATCTTGCAGTTTAGCAAGGATTGTGAAATTCTGAATAAAGTTACAAGACATATCGGTTCTGTCTCAGTGACTCAAGGTCTTGCTCTTCAAATGTTCTTGGTCTTCAAAATTCCTTTGGCAAATAATCTCATCTATCAGCTAAATATTTTCCAATAGGTGTGTCAAAGGACCCATCAGAAAAAAAAAAGAAAAAAAAGGGAAAAAAAAGAAGAAAAAAATTCTATAAATATATTAAAAAAAGGTATAAATATCACATGGGACGGGGAAAAATTGTCAGAGATTCTCTATGGTAGCACTTTGGAAAAACTACCCACATTCTATGCATGCACAAACTTCAACCCAAAACAAAAAAAAAACCCATGTTTTGAATTCAGTACTATGTGTTGTGTTCACATGGATGAAGGGGACAACTACTTCAGAAGAGTGCAAATATCTTTGGAACATGAAAAGAGAAAGAGGAAAAGAGCAACATACTTTTGGAAGTACTTATAAGCCTAATGCCATTGACTCCCAAATGTTTGTGTTGCTTACAGAAGAGAAATTTCAACATAAAGTCAACTAGACTTCTGAAAATTCTGTTATGCTTTCAAGGCAGAACTTAGGCCCTTGGAAGAAATTATAAATTCTTCCTTATTAAAAGTACAAGGAAGAGAACATATAAATCCCCAGACTCCTTTATTTCCTGGCAATATTTGACAATATTTGATATTCACATGTCTTCCTGAAGTGCAGAATGGCTTCTAGGTAGGTAGGTTCTCTGAATTAGGAAAAACAAAAAAACCACAACCTTAAATGTCTCTTTTCTTAATATAGAATCCACGTGCTCTGATTTTCCCCTGTAATTTCTGTATTTCCAAGACATTATCCACAGGATGTGCTAGATTACGTGAGAAACCTGTTAAAGACTATTTCCTTTTCTAAGAATACAGAGGTTTTAAAATACCCTGAAATCCCTAAGCATGTTAAAACATCACTCAGTGCTGGCAACAGCAAAACTAGATCTTTCTTGAATTGCTTTCGTATTGGCAAAGCAGCAAAAGAAGAATTAGACAAATTGCATGTGACTGTGTAACAAAGCTCCACAATGAGCCAACACAGTTCTGATTTAATGGTTCAAAAGCTGGATATGAAATTGGCTCTATCACTTTCCATCATGTTTTTTGCTATCTGCTTAAAACTATCACCCCATGGATTCTGAAATCAGATACTGAATTTTTGAATTTAATAGCAGCAAATTCAGAATTTAAAATATAAAATATTTTAAATATTAAACATTTTAAATTTAAAATACTGCTATCTGAAAGTTCCATCAGGCTTCCAAGGACACCTATCTCAGTCAATTTTTTTAGGTGTTTTGAAACACATCACATTCCAAATTAATCAGTTTATTTAATCCCACATAATCTTTCATTTACTCATTAATATTTGTAAGGTATGTTGCACACTCCAACAGCTACAGCACTGCAATTGAAATATGCTGGACTAAGAGTGATGGCTTTGTAAAGAAAGTACATTCTGAAGGATCACAGACTACTGAGTGGTTAATTCCATCATCTACTCCTCTCACTTCTACGAAATTAAACCCTACTTTGTCTTCACATTGCAGTATTCAGACTCAATGGCCTACAATTCCTCACCACATGACCCCCATGTGCAGCTTTGTCACCTATCAAACTACTGTGAGATAATAAGCTTCCCAGTCCAGTGCCATTCACATACAGTATTGTCTTTTTAGAGTGGGAATCCAAAACTTCAGAACAACTTTGGAAGGTTGAAGGATTTCCTATATTTCCATCTCAAGCAGTGCCCTGTTTGCCTTTCTGTATTCTTCATGGCAGTACTTTACTATTATTTTCTATATAATGTGTGCAGTACTGTTTAAAATACAATAATCACATTTCACTATTTATTGGGAGTTAGGATATGGGGAAAATCAAGTACCATTATAGGTTGTTTGGATTTTACTTCTCTTTTAAAAACAGGAATAGCACAAAAATATCATAAAGACAGTTCAGTAAGAGAAGGTAAAAAGAAAAAAAAATTAGAGCACGAGCTATGTGTTAGGGAATAAAAACAGACAAACTAAAAACTTAGCTAATCTCTATGTAACATAGAAAGGTTCTTCAGCTGAAGAAAATAAAAAGTGGCAACACACTGGAATGTACAGTTTCTATTTATAGAAAGCCCCACTAACTAGAAGCCCATGCCATTGAATTAACAATTTACAACACCTTCATTGTATAGTGCAGTGCAGAAAGTGGAAGGTTGTTTCATTTCTGCATTTCCAGACGCGTGTCATTTCCAACCCCATATTTAATAGTGTGTAACTGCCTGAAGGGGAGAGATCAGAATGTGTGGCATGTCTCACTGAGAGGAATTTTGTGCATTAAAAAACCCCAAACCACGCTCTTTCAACTATTAAACAGAGAGCTAACCAAATTCCTTGCTTCCCCTGGCTTTGAAGTAAAAAAAAAAAAAAAAANNNAAGAAAGAAAGAAAGAAGACAGAAAGCAACAAAAAACAAAAAAAAAAAAGAAAAAGGAAAGACAAGAAAAGGGAAAGCAAGCAAGAAGTGAGACATGGAAGAGAGTGCAAGACAGAGAGAAAGAAAGGGCAAGAGACAGGAAGAAGGAGAGCTCAGGAGGAAGAAAATTCCTTACAAGAGAGGTATATGTAAAGGACAAAAATAAATGGTTTTCCATGATGTCACTCACAGCATGTCTGTGTCTGGAAAAGTACTTGAAAAGGCAGACATGGATTTATTCCATTTCAGTAATGCAAACTATTCATGCCACGTTTTCCAACAGTGGTGCAGAAGTAAAGAGTACTGTGTACAAGGCATAAAAAGATAATTATTTATATGCTGCCATATTTGACCAAGCTGATACTTTAGGAATTGTCATTTCCTTTTCAGTAAATTGTCATTTACTTTTCAGAATCCCCCTTTTTCCCCCAGTTTCCTCCTGGTTTACAGTCTGTTCACTCCCTCCACCCTGCTTCTTGCCTTTTTCTTCTTTCATCTCTCACTCCCTTAAAGAAGCTGATGCAAGGTTTTTTCCTTCCTTCTTTACGTGCATGCTTCTACTTTCCTGTGCTCTCCATCTACTGGCAGAAAGATTAAACTGTCGTCACTGCTTTTCTAACTAAAATTCTGTCTTCATTCCCTTGTTCCGTGCTCCTTTATTTGTCTTGGACTCAAGCCTGAAATTCTTTCTTAGATAAAACACAGGAAATTCTCACCAAAAGGCATATTTACATATTACATTGTTTCTTTCCCCTTTAATACAGCTTTTCTTTCTTGAGGTTTAGCATATTCACTCTTCAGCTAAATACACACTATTCCCCTCTGCCGCTCCTCCCCCCAAATCACACTTAAAATAACCACAACTGCAAGCAGAGACATGAATTTATGGAGTCTGAATTCAATACTAGCAAGACTGACAGCATAAACAACTATTAGTGATGTACTTGTCCCCCAGGGGCGCTGATGTTTTCCCGTGGCTGGGAAAACATCAAATACCTATCTTTGCACTAAGTGCCAATATGCTGCCGTGTCCAGCTCACAGGTAGACTTGTTGTCCAGCTGTATATCAGAAAAGAAGAAATTCAAATGCTTACAGAAATGAGCAAGACTGTGGCTGCACAACCATCCCAGTGTTCTTATTGGGGCTGATCTGGTGAAAGGCAGCCATGGAATATGTGGGAGGCAAACGGTACTTTGGAGCAGGGTGGGTACAATTTGGTGTAAGTAACTATAGGGACTTTAGGCAAGATGCAAAGCCAGAGTAAAAGTCAGAAAGGTGGAAAATGCAAAGAAAAATAGAAGGAATAGAGGAGAAAATGAAAAAAAAAAAACTAAGAAGAAATAAAAAAAACAAATAAGGAAAAAGACAAAAAAGAAAAAGAAGAAAGAGGAAAAAACACTTTAATGATTAAGGAGCATAGTTAAGTTAAAGTAAATCATCATTTTAGAATAATTCTGATCTTTCCTGTTTTTATATACACAATCATGCCAAAACGGATTTAAATTTCATAACATCTCAACAGGGGCCAAAGTCCCATCAAGCACCTAATTTCTGGATATGAATAATAGAAGATTAATTAAAAACAGCTTTACAGTAACACTACTTTATAATAAATAGAACAATTCCTATCTCGTCAAGACAACTTTTTTAATATTAGTTTAAATGCTTGCTAATAGTTATTATCACTTTGGAGATTAGCACAGCAGATACTCAAAGCAATACATTTCTCAGTAATTTTTTGGCAGCTCAGATATGATTGCCTGCAATCATTGTGCATCTCACCTGCTTTACGTGGCAGTACTGCATGGGACAGCTGGGTGGTTTGAACCCCCTCCTGGAATCACACAAAGGAGACAGAAAGCAACTGCGCCCCTAAACATAATCATTACCTTACAAATGAACTCCTGAAATGACACTATTTTTTCCATCTTCTAAACACTCTGATCTTTCCCTTCTGAACTACTGAGGGGTAAGGTAAGGGCTCTCAGTCACAAGATGATCTTCAGTCTGTGCTATTTAGTTTGACTGCTTCTCTCCCAGTGATCTAAGTCCTCGGAGGTGTAATAAGCACTCACAGAGTGTGATAGAGATACAAATGGATTTCTTCACAGAGTTATCCAAAACTAAAACTTAAGGTGTCCTTGGCAAATTACGAGTTAATGAACAATTCAGCTTCCAACAACAGTTTGTCCCAGCTGAAAGTCTTGTACAGCACTGTTGGGCTGTATAAAGGGCAGCCTTTTGTCACCTATTGGTCTGCTGGCAAAAAAGTTCAAGTTTTTCACAGCTTTAAAGCCCCTTATCCCCAGTTCCCACTAAATCTGTAACCTAGCTTTCTCCAGCAGGTCTCCAAGCTCTCTTGCTTTCCATCCCTTCCTACTGTCCAGCAAGGGGACTTATTGACCCTTTCTGAAAGTCTGCCCATAGTGATTTTGAAGGTATCTTGAGCTATTACCGAACAGGACGGAAATGTATGAATACTTATCTTTCTGTGGTGTTTATTAAAGGCTTTCCCACTGAACATTTTTTTCTCATTTCAGCACAGATCTTCAACACTGTTTTAGGGATTACATCATTAAAATCCTTATGCTAGTCTGCACGTGGTGTAATTAATCCCCCTCCATATCTTCCAATTATTTCCTTTCAAAGAGGTAGAATTCCAAAAATGGTGAGACATACAGATGTAATAACTGATGCAATATATCTCAGTACAATTGTAACAGGAAATTTCAGATTCCTCTTTTCAACAGTTTCCCAGGAATGTTTAGCATTTATTACTCGCTATGAAAGGCTCTATCAGGAATGAAAGAGAGAAGGCATGTGTCACTAGGAGAACTTATATTGAGATAAAACTCAATGCAAGAGAAACAGCTTCCATGTAAGAGAAATAGCCCAGTAAGGGCTTCCATGTACAGCTGTCAGCAATTCAGAGCATGTCTGTGACTGTACTGGATCCATCTAGACTACTTTCCTCTCTCCCAACCTGAAGTTAGAGGATGTGTATAAAAACATGGAAATCCAAATGAGAAATTGTGATTCTTGAGTAAAATGCAAATCCTGCATTAGGATTTCATTGCGTGACTGACAGTAAGACTGTGATGATAACGTGCACAAGCTTCCATCTGCTGTTTTGATGTGTTGTAAATTTTTTCCCAGAAAAATGCCTAAGCATGTTTTGAGAACAATTTACTTTTAACTTCCAAAATATCAGTAATTTTCACAGATTTAATCTTTAAAAAAGATTGTCCCTTGTTTTTAAGAAGTATTGATTACTTCCTGTGTGCCTCACCTTTCCAATCACCATTTCCTGCAGTGATCACTTTTGCAAGAGTTGGCTGATACCAAAAATACAGCAGCTCCATTCAGATGTATACACCCCTACACTGTAGCAATTTAAACAACAAAAAAATTATTAATAAAACTCTTCAGTGCTTAGTGGATTTTGTTTTTCTTCAGAGAAATAAATTCTCAATGCCATTGACATTAAGAAGAAGTTTACATATGTTGCAGCAGTTTTGCACTCACAGGCTTCTAATTGAAAATGATTTAACAATTTTGCCCATCTTTGCACATGCATGCAACAAGAACACCATACTCCATCTCAGAGCTGAAATTCCTCAATGCAGAAATGCATTATATGGATTACATACTGAGAGGGAAAATTTGCAAAGTATTTTTTAAAAAAACCCCAGTGATATAAATGTCATGTAAGCTTTTCTTGGCAGGTGCTGAAAAAGAGTTAAAATTTCATACTGACATATAGATAAACATATTTAAGCAACATCAGGGAAAAAAGAGAAACTTGGTGGGGATTCAACTCAGTACATATGGAAGAGCACAGAAGACAGGTTTGAACAAAACTTTTCAGGCAATAAAATTAGAGAACAAATGGGAACATTTCATGTAGCATCTGACATTCAGAACATACTGTCATGGAAAGCAAAGCACAGCAAACTCTCAAAAATTTAGAGTTGATCAACTTATTATCAGAGTTGTTAAACAAAAAAAAAAAAGCTGATATTCTGACATTCTATCAAACCTACCATGCCTAGAGAAATGGAGCCTTCTAGGGTTGATTTCACAAGAGGAGAAGATTTACTGATGAAGAATAATTTTAATTTTTTTTTTTAAGTGCCAATACACTTAAGTTTACACACAGTATAATTTTGCTTTCTTCCTTCCCAGGTTTATATCTAATGTAGAGGGCTGAATCCCTGTCCTCCACACTGCTAGTCTGCAAAAATCAAACTATATGTGATAAAACAGAGTATTCAACATAGTTTGAATACTCTGCAGGCCCATCTAAAATTTACTATCTGCTATGCTTTGAAAATTCTTTAGGCTCTTTTGTCTTAAACCAAGGGGGGGAAAAAAAAAAAAAAAAAAAATAAATGTCCACCCACTGTTACCATCCCCACAATATTTAAGTTAACCCTTTAACCTAATGGTTGGAAACAGCTTTTAGAAGAAGCCATTGGCTTACAATTTTTACCTGGAAGACTCCAGTAAATGAGACCCTTTAGGCATATACAGAAACCACTGGAAGGAGACAAGGCTGCCAGGAGACTTATCTGGCAATAAGTGTGTCGTCATGAGAAGCATCTCTGTGCTTGAAAGGGGTGCAAATAACTAAACAGATTACTTCATCCATACATAGTAGATAAAAGAACCTTTTTTCCCACTTGCAAATTGATGTCTGCATATTTCTTTCATTTTCCAATATAAACATTTCTTTGGGAACCACTTCTAAGTCAATAAGTGACTTACAAATTTTCACTTACAGTTTTTTTCTTCAGTCAAAGCTTTTTGTTATCGAATTATTATTTGTTATACAATGTGTCATTTCTAAATATAAACTAAAAATAGACTATAAACTTATGGTAATTAATTTTGATCATTAAACCTTTTAACTGCAGCATAATGCCCTAATTCTGCACAAACATATCTACTTGTGTCCAAGGGCTTGATGTCCTCTGATGCCCCTCATCTAAAAGAGCAAGACACCAGGTGGCAGCATACAGTGAAAAAAATGTACTTTACATTACTAACAGTACAGTTAGTGATGTTACTGCTGAAGAAGTCAAACTTTTTCTTCAGTTTATAAATAATTATTATCATACACAACCAGATGGATACAGTGTTGAAGACAGGGTCAGCTACTCCACAAAAGGAGGAAAACATGAGAAAAAAACCCAGCATATAAGCATGGCTGCTATAAAAAAGTTGCAAGAAGAGACAGGAATGTAAATGTACAACTTGACATCTTGGAAAGTCTCAGAAGTCCTCATGCTTAGCACATTAGAAGTTGGGTATTTATTTAGATTTCCAATATTTTGTTGAGATTGAACTTGGAACCAAGAGCAGATAGCCTAACACACCTAATACATGTATTTCCTGAGACATGCTGCAGCTGTATAAAATTGTGAACCTTTCGTTGCACTGTGAATTTACTCAGGATTTAGTACTGAGGGACAGAAAAAGTGAGAAAGAGAGGGAGAGAGAGAG
>VXBT01011282.1:47572-122908 GCA_013400235.1 Oriolus oriolus
GAGAGAGAGAGAGGGAGAGAGAGAGAGGGAGAGAGAGAGACTGTCCCTGACCAAAGCAAAGGTGATGCCTGTCAAAGATGTCATAACTGTATTCAGTGCTTTTGGTTCAAATTGTAGGAGTAGCTTACTCTTATTGCAAAAGGAAAAAAAAAATAGACTTAGGGTTAACACAGGAAGAGATACTTAAAGCAGAATATAGATTCCTTTGGGGAACAAGAGAGAGTCAAAGAAAATCCTGCTGTTTTCTTATACATGACTGGCAAATGTAACTGCATGGTATTTTACTTTTTGTAGGGTAAAATAAGAGTCTGATTGTGTGAAAAGTTAATTTGATAATTAATTCCCTCACCTTGTTTTCTAAAACACTTTCTTTTAAACATAGATATGAAAGACAATACTAAATTAATCAATTTGATCAGGTCCTGAGAAGTCTTTACTCATCTTGTATCCATAAAAATTATCAAGTTTTAAAGAAACAGTATTTGAATTAATGTTGCACAGTAGGAGTCTTTCTCCCTGATGTTTACCAGAATAACTTTCAGTTTTGCCTGAATGAGTAAAATAAGAATTCAAGGAATACTATGATGGCAGCAAAATTTAGGAAAGTTATATGAGGACTTTGATAAATAAGTAAATATAACATAAAAGTATGATTCAGAGACCAAACTCTACCACCTTTCAAATTCTATGACCCGCTGCTAAAGACTTGTCAGCACAAATGCACTGACATATTCCGTACGTGTTTGTATACCTCATAGCTTGTTGAATTTACTATAAAACCTAATGCAATAGGAAATGTAAACATTTCAAACCCTTGAAGTAATTCTGATCATTCTCCTTCATTAATATTTAATTTGAAATAAAGGTTTCCTTGTGCTTATAATAAATTTTAGCCTCTTTCATAATCAAAAAACAGTGTAGTTAATTAGCAAGAAACTCGAACTCTTTCTTACTCTACAAATCTCAGGATCATTTTTCACAAAATGATTTGGCTTTCTTTAAAAAGTTCAGAATTTAAAGCACAATATGAATCAAAAGCATATTTGGTTAAATTATTTTAGTGCATATAAATTTTGCAAATCTGTCATCTAGATAATACAAGTTTTTGTCCCAATCCAGTAACAACACTTGTGAAAGTGGACTCATCCAAGGCTTCAGTGATACCAGCAGCTATGCCTGAAGCCCATTCCAGTGCTCATCCAGACGAGGTAATTTTATACTTGCAGGCATAACTGATGTCTTAAATCACTTTGAGAATTGAATGCATCTTAAATGAGTCATTATAGCTAATCTGAAAAACAATCTGCTCCTAGGTACCAGCTATTCTGGTGAAAATAGATGCCTGATTACCTTTGTACAGTGTGATTAAGGTTAACTTGGGGACTGTTGAAGCAGGAGGGATAAGACTGCCAAGACAAGGAGTAGAAAGTAATCATGGCTGGGTTTTTTTTTTTTTCACCTGAACATAAAAGAACACTTTGCAGAGCAGATGTTTGAGGACAAAATTTTGGCCACAACTTTTAGGCCTTAGCTGCTGCTGTCCTTTAGCCAGCTTTTTGTACAGAGGAAGTAAAAAAAAAAAAATAAAAAAAAAAACATAGAAGGACAATGATAATTGATTGCAGTTTTCCTTATGCAGTTAGCTTTTAACTGGGCATTGGAGAAGGGTATGGTAACCTGCCTTTAGTTACTAAAATATATTTTAGATACTGTAGTCACACATTGTTTCTATAATAATCAAACCGAATTTAAAAATAAATAATTTGTGGCCTTTACAGTTATGAATATTTTAAGTGTCCAGGTGTATAGCATTGGTCTGTAGAAGGCAATGACATGTAGAATATTTACATTCCTTTCTCTCCAAATCCAGATAAGACACTCCCTTTTTCCAGTGTTTCTCATGGCCACTGAGGCAAAAGGCTGTTGATTTCTTATTTTTCTAAGCTGACTCCAACTCTCATGTGATTAGTGCTACCCAAGCTTATATCCTCAACTGTTAATATAAAAAAAATCTTTGTCTATTTTGGAGACTGATTAATAAACCCCCAGAACATAAAGATGTGCTAACTATAGAAGCATGAAACTTTTTTTACTCTGTAAACATAAGTAATAAAAGGATGCCAAAAACATTTCTTAGTATCCCATCCTAAGTTATGTGGGAGATCTATCTGTTCAGTCACATGAATCCTTATTTTCACAAGGATTGTCCATATATGCACCTCTCCAAACACATACAATTGTGGCTCAACCACCATTGTGGTCACATGGTGCTATTTCAGCTGGACCATGAGATATAACGGTGGCATCCTAAATTTAGGATAGAGGCTATACAGCTGTATGCTTCTCACAAGCCCGAAATCCCAGGTACATCTGTATATCAAAGGCCTTCATGCTGCACCCTGCAGTATCATAGAAAAGCCTTTCCATAATTCTGTGTGGAGAATCCTGTCCTTCCTTGTCATGCCTGTATTAAGTAAGGAGTTGTGTGTGTGTGTGCATGCAGGTGCATGCTTATATATATGGGTATGTACTGTACGTGGGCATTCACACTGACAGGAATGGATTTGACTACCCATAAGTGAACCTTTGTGAAATGTTAAATAACTTGTGCATGAAAATATACATGCATAACCTTAGTTTTATTTAAAATAATATCTATTATTAATTTGCAGAGAAAATTCTAATTGATATTGAATTTTAAATACGATTCTTGTTTAACACTTCATAAAATCTGCTCATGAAAATTTAAAATGTCCTGCTTTCCATAAATGAAGGAGCAAATAATTTCCACTAGGATTATCAAAACAAATTATGCTTATGGATATCCCAACACATTGTGACACTATTTGAAATTGTTTGGTTTAAAACCATAGAAAGCTGAATGAACATGAATGGACATAGTTTGTCTGTACACAAATTTTCTATCTATGAGTTATATCCTGTGTAGTCAATATCTTTTACAAGTTCTTTATCAGGAACTAGATCCAAAGTCATGTCTCCACGCCCTAGTATTCCCACACCCCAGGTCTGCATATGATGTGATGTTTTAGCTTTACAGTCTGATTTTGGTGCAGTAAACTGTTTGCTATAGTTTGTTTAAAAATAACACATATCATTCCGTAATATAACTAATCGCCCTTGTACTCCTGTTTACATAATATTAATAAACACAACAAAAGAAGTTGTCCCTGGAGACTAAGCATCTGGAATCCTTGAAGATCTGCAGTTACAAACACCAAAGAGGGAGTAAAATCTTTGAAACAGTCCATTACCTTTAAAAAGTAGCCCCCTGAGTTTCAAATGCAGAATAATTTTATTCCTATAGCTAGTCTGACAAAAAAATCCCAAACAAAATCCAAATCAAAACTAGGAAAACAGAAACAAAACAAAAAAATTTCCCAAGCCCCAGAAACTACAGTCTCCTTCACAGACAGAACACCACACTTGGTGGATTTTCAGAGGTCATCACTATATGGATTGCTACAGGGTGTGAGGGGTTGCAGTCTGTAAAACTTTAGAAGAGAGTTGTGTTTGGAGAAAATTTAACTTCACTTATAAAAAATTATAAAATTATAGAATAAAATAACATTTACATATATGTTCAGCATGATATATTAATCACAGCAAAAGTCAAATAAATACTTACTGAAGCTGCATTAACACATAATATCATAGGAAGTGACCCACACTTCTGCAAAGCCAGGTGTTAAGAGTTCCCCAAATATTAGCAGAGAAGCCAACATTTAAAAGGGATGTTTAATACCTTAAAAAGTGAAAAAGTGTCTGTGTGCTTCTCAGGCTCTGGTAAAATGGGATATCACCTTCTAGCTTAACATACGTACTTATTTGAGAATTTGTGCTGCTATGTATGCAGTGACAGAGTGCAGAGCTCTCTATTTGCTATAGTTATGTACTGATGATAAATTATAAGTGAATTTATTTTTGTACAAGTGAACAATCCCAAATGTAAATGTTTATTAGAACTTCTGTTAGCCACAGTCAAAAGCATTAGTTAACTTGCTATTATTGCAGTGCAGTAAATGACAGGTGGCCTCTATTTTGCTTTTTATAGACTTGTTCTAAACATATATTTATGCTAACTACACTTTTTATTTTAATATTTTATCCCAGATTTTCTGCTGGTCTGGTTACCAGAAACATTTCAATAAGTGAACAAATGGAGCAGGAGTTATGACAAGACTTTTCAATATAGGCAAAGCTTAGAAGTCTAGATTTCTGTGCTCCTTGAGGCAGTGGAAACAGCAAGTTCAAGATGGAACACATAGTATGTCAGGGGTTTCTAGGACATCCAAGCATTTCTGCACATGTTGATGGCTGAAGCATTATGAAGACAGATTCTTCAGAAAATAGAAAACAGCAAAGGGAAGAACCATGCTTCTCACAGTTATGTGTATCTGTGAATGGATACAGAAGGAAGTTCCTTGCCATAACTGAGCTCTCAGGCCAGCCCCTCCTCACAACCCAGCATATACTGGGACCTGCAGAAAAGTGTCTGCTCACTCAAAGGTTCCTCTCTGATCCTAGGCGTCTGGAATCACTTGCCAAATTTTGCCTTAGAATGACATTCTCACATCAGTAGGGTAGTAGGTACCATCAAGAGGACTAGGATGACTGGGTTTGGACATTGTAAATCAGCCACAATTTTTCCCTGGCTGTATCCTTCATGAGATTTAGGAAATGCTCAGAGCGATACCACTTCAGAAAAACGTACCTTTCTAAATAGCATAGCTCCTTTAACTTATTTTCTCATATAAAATCTTATTGCAACCATTAACTGTTAATAGGGGGTTTTTAAATATGAAACTTCCAGTATTGTTTGCCACTAAAATGGCCCTTTGGGACAACTTACATTTTTTTTTCCCCTCAGTGTCACACTTGTACTAGTTTGAAAACAAACAAGTGGGAGATTGCAAGTCAGAATTATAATTTTATAGGAAAATAAAAAAAAAAATGCAATAGTACAAGAACACTAACAGAGCTAGAATACAACCTGACACCCTGTTAGTCAGGGTGGTGGTAGCAGTCCAGGTAAAATGATCCTGTTGAAGAGGTAATCATGTAGAAAGGTCTGGTTTTTCACCTGAAGGTCCAGCAGTAGCTCTTGTCCTCTGGAAACCCAGTAGATAAGAGCCACTTCTGCTGTTCCAAACCCCAGATTATATCCAGGTGGGAATGCCTGTCTCCTCCCCTCTGGGTGGAGCATCTCACAGTGGGCTGATGTAATTCTGTGAGTCACGTGGTGGGTCCTTGATTGCTCATTAAACAGAGATGGCTCCCGGAGGGAGTTATCAGAGATGAGTCATGGTAGGAGATAACAAACACTGCCCCACCTGCTTTAACAGGTTGTGAAGATGATAATAGAATACATGCTTTTGGTTACATCTTACATTGCATCCTAGGACACACATACATTCTGCTGTACAACCCAAGAAGTGAATCCTATAACATTTTTTTATTTCACTTCCAATCTGGAATCATGAGAGAAATTTAAAAAAATATAACCTTTGTACTCACCCCAGCCTTTGGTTTAGCTCCAGAGCTGGCTACTGAAGAGGGAGATGCTAGGTCAGGAGCATGAATGTTAGAAGACAAGTTTGTTTGTGAGTGATTTACTGAAGCAACATCCACTCCACTTTCAGAACCAGATTCAACATCCTGTAGAAAAATATCGGAAGTCTCTTTTTTGAATGTGAAATAAAAACATAGTTCTGCTAAATAATGGAAATATTTAGGCAAGCTCACTTAAATACGTATGCTTGCTGTCCTTTCCAATGTGGTGCTTTGCACTAGCTGCTGTTCTGAAATTATAAATCACTACTAACATCAAAGCTATAATTCCCCTAAATGGTAAATGCAAGGTAAGAAAAATCAGTTAAGGGCTGCAGAAGTTTGACATTTTTCTCTGGTATTCAGTATTTCCTGTGTGCTCCCACCTTCTCTCTCTGCAGTGCTGCAAGCTAGTGAACATCTGTAAACCATTATGCAGATGAAATGACATCACCATCCAGCAGTTTATACAATTCAGAGGTACAGCCCCTCGGTTTTTTTGAATCAGCAGACGCTTATCAGCCAAATACTATTTCTGGTTAAAATGTCCTTACTGTTAATGACACTGATTACATTCCTCTTTCTGAGAATAAAAAGAAGATATATAGTATGTTTTATTGTTGAGGAAGTAAAAATTTAGCACATGCTTGATTTACCGCATAAGAGTGAGGGCAAGGGATTATACTGTTTGCAGATAAATTGTGACACATGTCTGGCAAAGACCTGGCTATGTGCAGAACCAGACATATACTGTCAGGGTTATTAGCTGAGGTGCAGCCTGCATGAATGCAGCTACACAGTATGCAAAAAAACCCCTGAACTCTAAATCACAGAAAACTCTGTGCAGACAGAGCCTCAGTTTCCTAATGCCAGGTTCCTAGAACAGGTGAAATACGGGGCAGAGACATCTCAGGGGTTCTGTTTCTGAACTGAAAAGATACAGCACCATTTGATTCATTAATTCCAGTTAAGTGTCTGGTCTGCAAAGTCAAAGCGTTTAGACAGGTGCCTCTATGGCATGTACATGAGTGTGTGAGAACCCCCCTCTGAAAAGGGTTAGAAATCAGGGAGAAAGCTGTGCTCTAGGTAGAACCATGTATTTGAGTCAGGTATTTCCTGCTAGGGAGTCAGTTATAATGTGAAGCACTGGGAAATGCAGCAGAGCCATGGAAGAGCCTCTGTGGCAGTCAGTTTGGCTACAGCTGCTCTCAGAAGTTTCTGGTTAGCAGAGCTATGCTGCCACAGTGCAGAATCATGATCCTTGCCCTATTACCCAGGTTTTTACATTATTCAAATGATTTCTTACCATAAAATAAATATGAGCCTGAACCCAATATCTATTTATCTTGAAAACCAGATCTTTGGTCCATAACAATCAAAGGTTCAAAAATTCCTAGGAAATCATTGTCCATAGATAGCATATATTCCACGTTTGATGCAAGCTGTCTTTCTACAGGGCTGCTTTGCAGCATGGAAAGTGGTACTACCTCTAATTGTCATGCAGGGTTACTTATACACATTGCCTCCACTCCCTTTATTGCTGTAAGAAATTACCTAAAATGCTGGCATAGATTGGTGAGATGTAGAGAACAGATGTTGACATTGCATTTCAATTTTCCTGTGTCATCAATGTTTAAGGAGATACTATGTGAACATTGATATCCAGGGGGAAAATGTTTAACTATGAAAAGTGAAATGACGTGATTTCCTCTAAAAATGACATACATATTATATAATTTTCAGCTGATCAAACCCACTGAAATACAAATTTCCTCACCTACAGAGCGCTCACTTAGCAATAATGATGCCTGTCTTTCAAAGGAGAAATTCCTTGTTATTTAATAGAAAATATCACTAACCAAAACATATGATATGAATGTTAGTCAAGGGATCACAGGGAAGTGTTTCTCAGGTTTCTTGGATTGAAAAGCATCTGCAGCACATGTGGGTAAAATTAACAGGAAGCCTGCACAAGAATACCTTCGATCAGCCATTTCACGTTCTTCAGAGTTACACAGTGTAAACACTTTACAGAAAACAAAGAATGCATCAGTCATGTTTGTGAGCTGTCCCATCACCTTTTGGATTACTCTCAGCAAAGAACGATCCTTTTAAGTAAATAAAAAACCCCCTAGATTAAATAATTCAAGTTCTGCCCAGAATCTTACTTTGAATGAGAGAGGATTTTATGTCTTCCACTAGCAGAAAAACAAGACGTGTAGCTCAGGCTTACTTTCAGTTCTATGTAATGTCAAATGATACACATACTCATGTTCTGAGACTGGTGTGATCCTGAGTCTGTGCTGACTCTGCATTTACAGTAAGTGATAATTAGAGAGCCAGACATTTTCTGAATCTTGTTGATCTCCCTTTGTTTCATCTGGGAGTTCTGAAGCTCTCATTCACGAAAAGATGCCAAAAGGAAATAATGGAAGCCAATATTATTGCCTTCAAAACATGTACATATACAAACAAAAATACATGTCAAATTCTTTACGGAAAGATATTTAGTTCTAAACCAAGGAGCTGAAAAATGTGAGGACTGAAAGAAAAAGGTGAAGCAAAAGGATTCTATTTAGAATAATAAAAAACTATTGAGCAAACTGGCTTACAGGTATATGCCTCCGTTTGTATTTTGGGGTGCTGGATGGGGAAGAGCCTGCACTGAGAGCATTTTCAATATCCTGGTCAAGCTGGTCCAGTTTCATAATTAACAGCACCATCGAATCCAGTCGTGAACGATCCCGATCTTCTGTTATTTCCTATGGAACAGAAAATACAACTGATAGATCTGAAATGGTGTTAGTTGGAAAGAATAACCTTAAATTTTGAAAGCTCTGGTTCTTAATCGGCCATGAAAGCACACTGAATAATAAGAAGATTTTTTTTTTTTTTGAAAAATACTACTTTGTGTAACCAGTTTACTGAGTATTGATAAACTGCTAGGAAAATACTTTATATTAATATTTAATATACATCCATGATAGCAAGTACATTTTTTAAAAAGCACAACTGTTTGGAATAAATGCATCATTACCTCGATATACATACTTTTAAAACAGCTACTGATTCTAAACACTCCTCAAAATATTCACCCCAAGTTAATGAATTTGATTGTACAAATACAAACGATCAAGGTTAATCTGTGATGGAAACAGAAGAGAAGCAGTTCAAAGAGGCCATTTTCCAGCTCAGGATAACCACAACTTGTTTTCTTTGTGGAACTCGTTAATGTAACTACGTTTTGTCAATTCGTAGCAGAGATTTCTGTCTTGGCTGAAAATTCTTGATACACATGAGGTACATCAGGGTAATAGTGACCACAGCATCATAGATCCTCTGAATGGAAAGGGAGAAGGATGAGGGATATTCACATCACAGCCTCAGACACCTACTTCATGCAGCTAATTTCCCTATATTCCGCAGAAAAAAAGGAGACAGAGCAGACCCTCAAAAGTGCAACTCAAAGCAAGATCTTCGGTTAGATGGACTAAATAATGCTCTTAAGGAGTTCCTCCCTTTCCCTTTTATATAGAGACTTAACACAGAACTTAGCTAACTAGGCTGCCTCAAAATTCAGGAGTATGGAAACCCCTACTGCTTCCTCCATGGATTTTCACAATAGGAAGTTAGAAAATAGGAAGTTCCATTAACTCACTTGAAATAATATTTTTTATAAATCCTTCTCAAGAAATGGATGCAAAGATGTTACAATTGCATCACTGTGCCCAAGAAGTAGGCAATATAAGTGTCCAAATTAACCTTTTATTTTACAGTCACTAAATTCTTTTTCAGGCTTTGCAGACTTCTCTCGTTTGGATTCCATTAGCAGGATTTACATAGACTGCTTCGAAGGCATTGCAAAACATGAATGAAATCATTCCTGCTTGAATTAAAGGATAAGTATAGATAAAATAGTCATATAAACCACAATCTACATGATCTTTAGGTGAAGAGGTGAAAGTTACTTAACTAAATCTTAGAAAAGCAGAAATACAAATCTGTCAGTCCATTGCAGAATTATGAACAATGTACAATGCAAAGGTCAAATTCAGGGAAACTGTGTATTTCATTTTGCATTACAACTTCATATTTTGCATTGGGTTTCTGACAAAGCTGCTGAATTTGCAGGATCCCTTGATGAATTTGAACTGAGTTTAGAGTGATTGTGAGAGAATAGCACTTCAAAATACCTTGGAAATCAATGAAGTAAGTTTAGTTTCACTTTCTTTCAAAAAAAACCCACAATGTCTCAAATGATTCATTGCCACTGCACGGATCTTCATTTCAACTGATGTTAAATTGATACCTGAGGTTTAAAAATGTCAGAACAGTTATTTCATCTAATCTGCATGGGTACAGAAAGCCCAGTGAAGCAGCTGAGTGTGTGCTAACAGAGTAGACATGACCTCCTTTGTAGCCGGGGCCATGTTCGCCATGGTGAGCAAGACTGTCGCCAGTTTACACATCCAGAGGATGCCAGTGCTGTTACTAAAATGGCTTCCTATGCAGTCCCCTAACTGTGTTTTTATTTCTATTGGTTTTGGTTGGAAACACACCACTGTAAAGGAGAATCAACCTAAAAGTCACAACTGACTTAAAAAACAGAAATCTGTTGCCACACCACAACAGAGGAAGTGGTGGTGGCTGGGTGGGTTTTTTTAGTTTGTTTGCTTTGTGGCTGGTTTTTGTTTTGTTTTTTTGTTTTTTTCTCAGGCTAGAAAGATATGAGGCATTTCACTCAAAGAGAAAAAAAATCTGGAATTTTCCCCAAGCAAATTGTTTGATTCATCCTGCCAAAATAGTATAAGCGTGCTTTGCATGCAGCAGATTGAGAATGCTGGAGAAGAATCTGCTGAAATGAAGAGGTGGCAAAATATTGCTCAAAGTGATACTCAAGCTTGAAACAGTGTGCTGGCTTTGCAGGGAAACACTGCTTCCAGAAAACAATAATATTATCATTATGGAATTCAGCTATTCTGTTTAGAAGTCCTAGCTTTGTGGTTCTGGCTGCTGTTCACATAAACATGAGAAATTTAACATTTTAAATATAGTCTCTGTTTTTACAACTTACTAAACACCTGTTTTGCTGGGGCACTATCAATTTGTATACATGAAAGTCTAAGCATTATACAAAAAATTAAGACATAATAAAAAAAGGCTAATCTTGAGTTGGAAATTCATCACAACATGTAGAACAAATATTATTATAAGATCAATTTATGTTTAGACAGTTTTAGCCTTGATATTTTCCAATGAATTTCCAAGAGCTTTATAACTTTTAAATCTTTTTTGTATCTCCCGTTTGTGTATATTCTGGGATTTTATTACTGAAGTATGATACGATCTATAGCCGTCAAGGTATTAGCAATTAATTTGTTTTCTTTTGAAAAAAAAGTATTTCCTTTGCTTCCAGTCTTTCACATTATTTCCCACTGATAGCTATTTACCTTCCAAATTAGAATCCAAAAATATAAATCACCCTTATGGAATTATACAGAAATCCTGCCTTTACCATTATGAAGTCAAAACTTGGACATTAGAAATGTCTGGCCAAAGAAAGCCCTTGCAACCTTAATTTCTGCGTTAAGGCATTTGCATAGGGCAATACAGGCATGCATCACAAATATAAACAGTAGGTCAAACTCGAGATGTTTTTTGTCTGGAGATTTTATTTTTAACATATCTCCACACAAGGAGGAAATAGTTTAGGTCATGAACTGGAAAAAACAATATTTCTTTTAATTTGTATCCTCACTGGTGTGATAAAGAAGCTAGTTAAATTTGAATATATCCATATGTTTAGAACACAAAACATTGTAACTTTTCCTAGAATGAAGGATGCTTGAATTACGCCTAAATTATTAAAATCCCAAATGTTTTTACAAGGAAAACAATCTACAAGTCCTGTTGCTATCACTAGCAAACAATGTTTATAGAATGAAAACATTTTTGAGAACATGCCTACAAATGAGATTTAGCTACTTTTGGAGCTCATATCATTATTGACAAGAATAACGCTACATTTTTTCACTATGTACTCCCATGTCTTCAAGTGCTTGTGTGTCTTTTTACTACCAAGTTACCTTGTGCAATGTGTGAGAAGACCTGGCAATTTCTGAATATAATGTTCTCTGCACATAATGTTATAATTTTCATTTTGAACACTCCATGGATAAAAAATGCCGTATGAAGGCAGCATTAGTCAGAGTATTTCTAGAAAGTACTTACCCTCCGCTTCTTATTTAAGATTTCAATATTTCATATCCATATTAGCAGTACATTAAAATTACCTTTACCAACTCAAACAAACAAAACCAATTAAAGAGCATGAGAATAAATTTGGGTTTAATACATCCATTCTGTTTTATCCAGGCATGGCAAAATGGAAATGGATGCACTTCACTTCCTTGCTCTCTTAAACCCTGTATTTCTCCAAGTGTGTTTTCGCCTTTCACCTCTAGCCACTGTTTTACATCACACACACAGTCCCTGCTGCAGTCCCTTTTCCCACACACCTCTTTTGGCTGAGTAGAGATGAAGGAAAAGGTGCCTTTTGAAAAGGGTGTAGACTGTTAAGTGTAACACCTATTTTGATTTTCACAGCAAAAATTTTGTACAGAAGCGATTGGTACCCAAAACTAACTTTGTGCTCTCTCTTAATACTCAGGGGGATTGAGCCACTCCCCCCTTCCCTGTAGGTTCTCCCTTTGAAAGCATCTGCTGATTTCCATACTGTGCAGACCCCCATCTGTGCCAGTGCCCACTCCAAACATTCCCTGCTAGGGCCATCAGGGCATCACCTCCTTCCTGACACTCTTGTGTCAAGATGCTCATAATTTCTTTGAAAATGAAAACTTGGATTTTAGAGGCAAGAATTTTATACAATTGACAAGGCGAGCTGGAGTACCCACACAAGAAAGGGATCATTTATGGAAAGAGCTGGCTGAGTTTTGCCTGGTATTCCTGATCTGCAGCCAGCTGGACTGAGTTAAAATCTCATATTAACGCTATATATTTCAGATGGCATTAAATTACTCATTCTTGTCTTCCCTTGCTAAAAAGTACCCTTTTTGAAAAAAGAGAAAGTTATTATATATCACTGATTTAATACTATAAAGGTTTTCATGTGAAGAAACAAATGAAGATTGCAAAATATGCAAAATTAGTCTGATGATTTTTTACAAGCAGATATGCAAATAAGCTGCAATTTTTATCCTTCCACATTGCACTGTGGAGTTCACAAACTTTGAAAAATACCTGAGAATTTTATCTTTTTCTAAATTTTACACTATGCTGTACCATATACCTGCCCATGACAGGGATTTTGGAACTAGAGGATCCTTAAGGTCCCTTGCAACACAAACCAGTCTGTGATTCTATGATTAGAGGGAGGACTCATTGGAGGGATTGCAGGCAGAGAACATCAAACCACGATGACAAGGTAAAGCACTCCGTTCCCTTTTGACATAAGACACAAGGCCTAGACACCAGAAAAATCCCGGTAAGATTGCTATTATAAATCATATTTGAACTAATATATAGGACAGACTGAAAATGGAACAAATAATGTAGGCATACACTGGTGTACACACCACAGGTGAGGAGACATGCTCATATATTTGTGCAGCTATTCATCCTATACATTCACACTTGTTGTTGGGAGAATAGCTTTTGTTCTCTTTTTCCTTACAAGAACTTTAGATTACTGACTCAGTTTTTCCAAACATAAAGTATTCAGTAGCACTACTATGGATTTGCTTTTTAACTCCTGTTAAACACACAAATAAGTTGTGTTTGTAAAAGTGAAGCCTTCAGAGGACCTTCATATCTACGTAATGTCCTAATTGTGATTTTTCACTACTCTATCATCAGAGAAAGGTAAAAAATACAACTGCATTAGAAAAACAATTTCTGAATAACACGTTGTCTTAACAAAACCAATGCCTTTTCTACTTCTAGGCAAAAAATATGTCTCCTTCTGTAGAGCAAAATGCTTGCAGGGATAGTGCTGCACTCCTGGGAAAAGAATAACATGTGCTGAAAAATGACAGAGTACAAAAAATCCAAGTATACCCAATTGGTAAGTTACAGGAACAAGGAGATTTCAGCACTGGAAGTGAGGTGTGGCTTCCCAATTTGCCTGACTTTTCCCAAGGTCTTTCAAACTCATGTGCTCTTCACAGATACAGTCTCCTGAACTTAACCTGATTTCCATTGCAAAAACTTGACATCTTTCATGTTCAAAGCTCATTTAATCCAAACAAAAGCATTCCTTTGTAGTAATTTCCTTTCTACAGATGTTTTTTTTGCCTAAACACATACTCAACCCATAGACTATTTAGTATTTTTAGTGCTTTTTTTAGCATTCTATTTTTCCATGTTTCATGTCAGCTGAGTAAACTGTCTAGCAGAGATGTTTTTTTAATAATGAAATTTAGCAATTCACTATTGGTGAAATGGAAAATCACTCAAAAAACCTTGGTGCCAAACAATCCGAGGAATCACTGTTGCACAGCTGTGTTAACTCAGCAGAGATGGCAGGTAGTAGTCACTCCTGAAGTGGTTGTTCTTGAAACAGAACAGCTCTGTATTAAACAAAGTCAATCAGGATCACTTTCTAGCCAATGCCCTATTACCATGGGTAGCTATTAAAGGAAAATATAGACTTCTCAGGCTGCCATTGCTACATTAGAATTATACCAATTTTCCTGCAATATTAATGCAAATAAGTGGTGGCACTAATTCCAGTAACTAAGAGGAGAAAAACCAAATGTATAATTAACCAACTCAAAATGGTGCATCTTGTCCCATGTAGAAGACAATTATCTTATCCTTTCAATTCAATTTCATAAAGTATAAATAATGTATGAAATCCAGCTCTCTATCTTTGGAGTTACACTTGATTACAGTAGCCAGTCTGATGATATCCAGCTCCCAGAAGGCATTCCTGATTTAGCATCGTATCAGGATTATGACTACAGAAATTTGCCAAAATCAAATTCCATAGAGACATAGAGCACAATATGAATGTAATTTCTGTTCATTGTGTGGAAAAAAGTATAGTTAAACATAATGTAATTAATCATGCTCTTTCCAACATAAACAATATTCAGTTACATTCCAGCTTTGTTCTTCTTGATACTCTTTAAATTAGCATTGTAATTATTGTAAAATCATATTTTATTGTTATAATTTAATGATTATGACTTACAAAGTAAGCAAAAAAGCATACTTTTACCTTTATTGGACCCTATTTCTGTTTGCTATGAGTGGAAAGACTTCTGCTTTGTGGAGAATATTATGACAGTAATCTAAACACTAATTATCAGACTGGAAAAATACTGTAATTAAATAGAAATGTGATGTGAATATGAGTGATAGATAATTGATGTTACATTTTTATATTGTTGAAAAACTACCTCAGATCTTGTAATTTTGTGCTAAATCAACAAGAAAATGCTTCAGTAATCTTCTTGTAGCTTTTCTATTACACTATAAATCAAAGACTGAAAGGAGGAGAAATAGAGATCATTTTATTAATCAGCAATTAAATCAGCATCAGTGACATGAAATTTGGCTTTGATATGTGTTTGTTGGCATGTGTTTTACAAATACACCAATAAGTGAATCTGTTTGTACACTTTATATATCTTTATAATTTAGTGCATTTCAAACATGGAAGCGAGGAATTGTTCACAAATGGAAAGCAAACCAAATAGTTTCTGTTTTACACTGCACTGGATACAGTGCAAAGGAAATGGTATAGAAGAATTAATAGAAAGCCCAATTCATCCTCCAGTTTACCAGTGAAAACACAGAATCTAGGTAATGCCTAGTACCTATGTAAAGTCTGTTACTGACACTCTACCCCCCAGTACCTGAAGACAGAGCAATGGTGGTACAGAGCAGCCTCTTGAAACTAAGGCAACTGTTCCCACAGTTACACTGGACTTTGAATCAGGCCTAGGACAGACATAAGGATTAAAACAAACCTCTGCACACTTGAAATAGGTGAGGAATAGGAGTTCTTGTCCTAAATGGTTTTCATGCTACCCTAGTAAACGAGGAGTTTTGAGAATACAGGCTGCACTGTGAACTCAGTGTTTTTAGATAATATATCTGTTCATTCATATGATTGTGACATCAATAAATGAAAAAACAGCCAATTAAAAATATACAACACAATACCCTTGCTAACCATACCTTAATCAATTTGCATATTATTCATGTGTGGGAGTGTGTGGGGGTGAGGTGGTGGTGAAGATTCACCACTGAGTGTTTCAAGTCCAGTTAACACATTACAGAAAATTTCCCTTATTCACTTTTTTTTGTCCTATGAAAATCATTAAAAAATCCTTGTACAAGAGGAATGGGTTTAGCTGGTTACTTAACCTTGTAATTCTTCCATGAGATTTACCTTGAAGACTTCTGAGTTATCATTCATCTGCAGGTATTTATTTTTTTTTATTAAAAATATAAATGCTTAACTGCTTCTGCCTTTTACTTTAGTTTTAGATTACTCTTTTGAGTTCTGTGGGGTTATTAATATTTCTATGTATTTACAAGTAACATAAGCACACAAACATGCATGCACTCTGATTTGTATTGTGAAGAAGCTTTGTCCATTGGTTTAAATTTGGCATTTTCTGAATGCAGAAGTATTACAAGTTTATCTGGAGAGAGTAATTAAAAAAAAAAAATATTGCTTGGCTCATTATCAGGAGTTGCCTGAGCATTTTTATATCTTGAATGACAAAATCTAGGAAGACTTTGTCATAGCCTGCAACTTAATGAAATCAGCCCAGTGCTTATGGCTTCTGAGAAACTGGTAAATAATTTAGATATCTAGGTAGGAACAGAAAAGTCTGCATTTGCTGTTCTGGTTTTAGCAATCTTTCTCAAGTTAGCAGCTTACATGAGATTCTGTGCCAGACACAAACATTTTCCAACCCGTCTCATATCTGGAGGAGGCCATTGGAAGGCGAGAGGAATCAAGGAAAGCTGAGATATGGTGCATTCAACACAGAGCCTTTTCTTTCCCTGTACCCTGAAGCATGACTAGATTATGAACACCTCTGTAAAGAGGCAAGAAATAAAAAATGGAACTTCTGAGTTGGTGGTAGAAAGAAAGAGGTGGGGAGAAAGTCTTGTATGAAAAAGCAACAGGACACAGAGAGGTATGTACCAACTGTATTGTACCTCATGGAGCCAAAGCACTCTCATGCCTGCAAGGACACACAGGATCAAGGCACAAAAAGTGTCAAACCAGGTGCATAAGACCTACTTTAAATGTGTCACCAGTTAATCTGCTCTACTGCAGAAGGGACCTACTTTGTTTAGTGGCAAACGTATCAGAGCACCACATAAAAATCAAAACCCATAAAGCACTCTCCCACTTCTTCCAGGTGAGAAATAGAAATTACTGTCTTAGATGGTTAAAATGCCTAAATGTATTAAATTAAGAGTTAAATTAAGAATGGACGCTAAAAGAGGAGACTCTGTGTGACGGGATATGGGGTGTTCTGTGTATGACATGGCAAGATGGGATTATGATCCCATTGTCAAGATGGGCAAAATGTATGACATAATTTGGGGTGGTTGTTTTGTTTAGTTCTTTGTTGTGCTGCAAAACTTTCCTGCAATCCTGCACAGACAGACAGTCGTTTTCATGCAGAGCTATTTGGAAATCTCTTCTAAATATTTTAGTGCTACATCTGGTTAATTTCATCAGAAAACAATGCACTAACTGAAGATTTTTTATAAAGTCATGCAAGAGACCTGGGAGAATTGTTTAAAGTTTTTCTTAGACTTAGTGTGGCAGATGTAGCAATGGATGATAAAAGCTGTTGCAAACTTGCTGAAGTTATAGCACAGTCATGTTTTTCTTCTGCAGACATTTCGTGACAAATAGAGAAGCTGAGAATTTAAACTTTTCTCTAATAAGACTGAATTTGTTTAGAAACAGTGAACTTCTGTTCTTTCAAGCACTGTTTCTTTCAGAGGCAGAATATTTTCTGCAACAAAACCACCGTAGCAGATTCTCAGAATGCCACTTACGCTTGCATATGACTTGCATGACACAATTTTTTCATTTAGAATCAGGGAATCATTTTGGCCGGAAAAGACCTTTAAGATCATCAAGTCCTACTGTATACCCAACACCTTGAAGTCCACCACTAAACCATGTCCCTAAGTGCCACATCTACACATCCTTTAAATATCTCCAGGGATGGTGACTCAAACACTTACTGAGTGAGCATACAGCATATTGAGGGGAAAGACAAGAATCTGACAAAAAGACATCCCTTCTCCATAAAGTGGATGTGTTACTAGAACTAAGATGGATGAGAAAACAGGAGGGAAAAGAAATCCTGAACATACAGAAGTAAGTGAGGTCTCTTGAATCCCACAAGCTGCTTCAGGCTACTCAGCTGATTCTCTGAGATGCCAAATATTAGGCAAAGACAATATTCAGGTAAGCAAGATGTTATTCTGCATTCTTATAAGAATATTTAGAGTTTCAGACTCTTAGGTTATAAGCACCCTGGGTGTATGAGATTACTGAGCTACAAATTATTACTATGAAGGCACTGAAAATCCACTCTCTTGTTGTCAGACAAACTTGAATGGATGTTTGCTACCATATAGTAAATCCTCCATAAAACCTTACAGTAGACAGTGACTAAAAATATACTTACACCTTACATGATATTAATAACAGCTTAGTATTTCAAAAATCAGGGGTGATCAAAAACAATTGCTTAGTAACTTTGTTCTCTGTATAGCTCTACTCCAAACTTAGTTTTAAAAAATAGATATCTAAATCATTATCTGATACAGGTCATGGTTACAGGTTTACTTTAATTTTCCCCAAATTCCTGGTTCTAACAAGTCCCTATTCTCTCCTCTATTTTCCCAGGCTACCCCTCAGTTGCACCAGTTGTACCACAACTGGTTTCCAGTAAGTTCCAGAAAGCCATTGGGGGTCCAGCCGAACACAGTCCTTGGGAAAGGTGAGGTGCTTATCAGGGTCTTCTGTGCAACCCTACAAATGTCAGAGCTGGCCAATGAAGACTGAAAAAGGCAGGACAAAAAAAACCCTGAACTGATTTTTATTTTTTCTTGCAAAAGCTTGGAATTTAATTGCAAAGTGACAACTTAATTGTAACCTTGTTTTTTGCCAGTGGGTTTAAGCTGATTTTACAGATATTGTGGGGTCTTGAGGTCTTCTCAAATGTTTTTCTTTGGGATACCAATACAAAGAACTTAGGGAGTGTGTACATTTGTAGCTTGCTGAGGGTCTAAAAGAGAGGTGTATAGTCAAAAAGCAGCAGCAAACTGCTGTCCTCGGTCTCTTAATTCACCCATTTATTCTTCTTTAGCTTTGTCAATCTAGGCAACTGAAGAAATGCCAGAAATATTTTTTAGTCAGAAGTTTGTAAGAGAACATGATAGCATGAGAAAACCCCCTTGCTAATTTTTTTATATTCAGAGGAAGAGTTTAAGTGCTTTGTTTTCTTGGGAAAGAGCTCACTCTTTCCCATGTGAAAATTGGATTGTCCCAGTGACAATTACCTTCTTATTAAATTACTTCTGCACAGTGATATTTAAACTAAGGTTACTTTTGTATCACAATTCACAGCACATTGATACATATGAGAACTGTTACTGGCAACTGAGGAAGTGGTGGCAAAGCTCTTGATCTTGAATGGGGATAAAATTTTTGTTTGTGAGTAAGACCAAAGTTAAACTTCAGGTTTGGGTTAATGCCAAATAAACTTGAAAGTTCAGAACTTGCCTCAGCAAAAGGGTTTCAACAAAAGGGTTACAAAATTAGAGGTTCATATCAGAGTTCTTAGTTTAACTGCATGGAAACTTAGTTACAAGCAAAACAAGCCCCCCAAACCGGGACTGGGATCAAACATGTCGGGAGTGGAAATGTTGATCAGGGAAATTGTTGATCCTTTTCAGCCACATTTAGAAAGATTCTAGATAGCTCGAAAACTTCTTTCACTTTGAATTCTTAGCAAAAAGTAATGAATGGCAATTAGAGGTTTTGAAAAAATACAGAATCAAAGGAAGCTGGATCACCCTTTATATGTCACACACCATATTTTACAACTAAGATATTTCCTGAAATAAATAACCAAGATGCTGCAGTCATGCAAGCTTCTCTGCAACAACTACTGCACCATCTCTGCAGAGATGACTTCTGAAGAGCTGATAATAGCCAAAATTTGGTAAAGAAATACCAAAACCACCCTTGTTTACCTCAGACACCCCTTAATAGCTTCTGTCTTCTGTATATTGTCTGAAATTCATCAAAGCTAAGTGTCTGACCATGTGGTAAGTGGCTGACTGGAATTTTGGAGAAGTCTGTGGTTCAGACAAGGAATTCCTCTTTTCTTTATAATATATTCAGCTATTTCATGTATGCCTTTGAAATATGTTTATTCACACTGGAATTATTCTAGCTATTAAATGTTACTTAAGGGGACTGATCTGTGCACAATGCCCAGCACTGAGGGCTTGCTCACACACACACACTGGCCTGTAGATGAGCCTTTAGGGTTCACTCTCCATTCGCATCGAAGGACAGAACCCATGTAACGCAGAACCAAAAGACAAAGTTACTCTGAAAGCCTCATTCTTCTGCAACTACATTATTGAATCCTTGAATTCATTCTCCCCTAAAAGTGTGCGGCTTATATGTTTCTTTCATTCACTTTAGTCATTTTCCTTCTGCATTTCTATCTTAAATCCTTAGGAAACCCAAAGTTGCACCACATAATTGCTGCTTAAGCAATTTTTCCATAGACATTTAAAGAATACATTTTTGATATGATTGTTTTTAACATTCCCTTTTTTAGCAG
Source organism: Oriolus oriolus (assembly GCA_013400235.1). Taxonomy (NCBI): domain Eukaryota; kingdom Metazoa; phylum Chordata; class Aves; order Passeriformes; family Corvidae; genus Oriolus; species Oriolus oriolus. The sequence continues at coordinate 68,017 of VXBT01011282.1, forward strand.
TAAGTTCAGCTTCTCAAGTCTAGTGACTATTTTAATCTGAAACCATCAACACTAACTGCTTGAAATATTACATAATATTAAATATTGCACATTTAGATACACTGTTCATGAGCTAACTATAAAGGGTCATAGAATCATAAAAAATACAACTGGAAGTGATCTTGAAATGTCATGTCGTCTGTCTCTCTCAATGACAAGGCTGTCATACTTGATGTATAGTCTCCAGCTCCTCTTACAAACCACTGAAACTGCCCCAAGCAAAAAAGATTTTATTCCAGTGTTACCTTCCTTAGTACTAAAAACTTAATTCTAACATGGAATCTTTCTCTAGCTTGAACTCATTAATTCTTATTTTTACCAATTTTTGTTCTGCATGGTGGACTTCTCCTTGGAAATCATATTGCATTCCCTCCATCCCCATATTCAGGTTCATTCCTTCCCCTCCACAGTGCAATGGCAGGGATGGGTTTCTTCCGTCTCTGACCATGCTCAACATCAGTTCTTCAGTCTCTCTTGGACTCTCCTCTTGAAGAGCAACTTCCAAAACCCTCTGCTTTCCCTGCATGTGGATACTGAAAAGCTGCTAAGCAGAGAGATGTTCCATCTCCTTGCACTAATTCTGTGACAGTTCTCCTTTGCTATGCAAGCTATGTAAACAGTAAGATAGGTTTTGTACATAACCCTTACACCTGCTGTTTTTCACTTATGTTTTGGGTACAGTAACATAATATTTTTAAATAGGTATCTAAGACCTTAGACCAATCACCTTGAAAGGAGTGTGAACAGTCCAATCACTTCATGCAACTAGGATATATAAATGATATTGTAAAATTAATAAATAATTCATTCTCTCGCTGGATTGCTGTGCTGCCACATCTTTGGTCCCTGCTAACCCTACCAACACCTGCAGGTGAAGCTGATGTAAAAAGCACATCTCTAGGAATGGAAGAGCACACTATTTGCAGGGCATTTTTCTGTTGTGACAGCAAATAAATGTCAGTTGAAGCCATTTCACTTCCCAGCGTTTGTGAGGTCAAAACCGCTGGTGGCTGACTGAGACATGCCGGTAGCAACGAGCAGGTGAGATGAATGATTGAGTGCCAGAAACAATTCTGGTGTAGCCAAACTTTTCTTGCACAGAAGTTCTACAGGCTCCATCCTTGGAGGCTTTCAAGATCCAGCTGGATAAAGGTCTGAGAAACCTGGTCTGATCTCAAATCTAGCCCTGCTTCAGTAGAGTCCTCCCGAGGTCCCTTCCAAACAGTTACTAGGGTTGTCTTTAATTTTTCCATTGCTGGATGAAAATTAATTATTATCTGCAAAAGTTAGTGGTAAAATCAGGTTGGGTAGAAAGTACTATTACAGAATGCAGCTAAGCATTTTGCTCAGTGATTTACCTCTTTGCTGTATTCCACTTAGCGTTTGTACTGCTGTTGGATAGCTGCTTTTGTCTGTAGCCTTCACGCACAGGGTATACTTGCCAGTCATACCCTGGAGCCATGCCCTCCAGCAAGGGAATTATACTACATTATATGATAAATAATCATCTTTGGAAGATAAGAAAAATACCTTCAAAACTAAATAGTATGGTATATTCTTTTTAAAAACACCCATAATTTATTGCAACTAAAGTGAAAATTCAGCACCAATAGAATTCCATGGAGTTATCACCTTATTATTTTCTTTGGCAACATAGCTCAGACATCAACAGTACTGCGTGACATATACAAGGACTCTTTGATGATTTTCACTTTCTCTATCAGCAATAACCAAAATATATTACTCCAAATTGTATGCATCAGTATTAGAAGGAAAATTCAGATTTTCTTACTATAAAATCTGAAAATGTCTCTCATGCATGTACTCAGGTGAGGAAAAAATATTAAAGGAAAAAAACCCACATGAGTAATATTGATGTGACAGATATTTTGTATCATACCTAAGTTCTTAACCTTTATCTAAAAATTATAGACTTTGTTTACACTGTCAATCAAGAGAGTAATAAGGAGTAACTAAGCAGTAAATGGCAGCCTGAGCTGAAACCTGAGCCCCTGCCCCCAGGGAGATGCTAACTAGCAATGCACTAGCTGGACTTGAGTCCATCTGAGGCTTGGTTGTGGCCACAGCATGTTCCTTTTTCTTCTTGTCTCTGAAAGTTTCAGCCAGACTGCAGCAGGTAATGGCATTAGTGCTCAGCTCTGACAGCCTGGACCAGGAGGAAGGAAAAGTGTTGTGTCCTGCTCTGGACCCGGCCTGGTGGTGAGTTCTTGCCTCCCAGCTCAGCCTACAGCACCTCCACGTGCCTATACATCTCCCCTCCGTTTTGGGGTGCTGATGACTGACAGCTTCCTTTCACAGCTGCTGTCTCCCAGGAACAGAGCAGCAGAAGTGCCTGCAGCTCAGGAAGGTCGTGCTGCTCAAACTGGGTTCAGCCGGTCAGTCAGTGTCAGTGGGTCTGTCCACAAAGGGCGCAGCAGACTATGATTTGGAGCTGGGCAATTTGAATGGGAGGTGAGGTTGGTTACAAGTTCTTGTTTTGACTTACACTCAGCATATTTATATTTTAAATATGCTCACAGAGCTGCAGGAGATACACACACGCACACGCACACACACACACACACACATATATATATATAAACATTACTTACATGAGTATATAAAAGATGTCAAAACAGATTCAGAAGTCAATGTTATTTTCAAGTGGGGCTTTACCAAATCAAATAGGAGGTTTGAGTTCAAGAGTTATCACAAAGGGCGATAGAATAAAAAAGGCAAACATATCTGGGCCAGGATTAAATCACACATTTTAACTAATGTTCAACAAACTTGGATTCCATTCCAAACTCTTTTCCAAAACAGTTTTTGGGATAAACAAGATTTTGTAATAGAAAGTAGCATTCAAGACAAGAAGATAAAAATATGAAATTCCTAATTTTGGGGTTGCTGTTATTCTTCACAAGTTGCTTGAACTCTCCTGTAATCAATGAAATGTTAAAATATTCAGATATGAACATAAAATATTGAGGGATATTTTTAAAATAGTGAACATTACCATTTTGAGTAGGTATCCAGTAAGACTGTTAGCTTGGATATGTTGCAGGGGAAATTAATTTATCTGGATTTAATTGTAGCTGTTTGGGAAACTCAGCATGGCATGATTGCCATTTCTTAATGGCATGAAAGCCATATCAACAGTTCAACTCAAGAGAAGTAAATAAATAAAAGTACATCTTTTTTTCAAGCATTTTCAGAAATTCTAGCTGGCCCATTGCATAATTCATCCATGCTTCAGGCTAATGGAAAAAATCTTAACCACCCCCTACTGAAATGAGCCCACCCGACTAAACAAATCCTTAATGATCCACATGGTCTCGCTGAAGGGCCAGTTGAGCTAGGACTAACATAGAGTGCAAAAGCTCTAAGACTAATAGACAGAGATCACAAATTGTGCCTTTCTAATTCAACCTTCCTACCCTCAAGTGAATTCCACAACAGTGTTCTCCTTTTTAAGGAAGAGATCCCAAATGTAGGGAGAATTGCACCATGAAGTTTCCTTTCAGTTCCTCAGTTTGAAATACAAAAGTGAGTTTCTGCAAAATAAATGTTTCTCATGAAGCATATTACTATCAAAATCTCAAAATTTTGAGAGCATGGTTTTTGAAGAGCGCTGAAGGAAAATCTTGTTTTTAAGTCTATTTTGACTTTGCCTCCTTGACTGTTTGAGTTACATGCTGTTGGAACAGTCTGTATTGTGTCATTGAGAATATTACTGACATTAGTGGTTTATTAATGATTTCATGATTCACGCTTTAATGGCAGAAAGATTCAAGCAGAATAATTGGGGTGTTCTGAGAAGAGCTGTCAGTTTGCAAAGGCAACCACAGGAGTCAGGGAAACATGGAGACTGTGAGAAGGACAGGTGGTCAGCACTGTCCCTTGATGAGTCAGCTGGACTGGGTATAAACACCGGCACCGTGGGCACAGGAGGAAAACTCTTGCCAGGTCCAGTGTGCAAGATAGATCTACTGAGTAGGTTGTACCTCTTGTGTTCTGAAGTTAGTGTCTTATTTAAACCTCAGCATATTAAAAATCAGTGAGTAAAGCAGTAGAAAAGCTTATGATCACTTAGGTCAGTGACCAGGATATTTCATGAAAAACTTAGGCCTCTGCAGTATTACTTACGCTGCAAACAATGCAAAAGTTACTGTAATGTGGAACTACAAAAGGATGGGACGGATTATAGTAGATGTTAGAACTGATGGAAGTAAAGAATGTAAAAATATTTTCTCTACTGTGCATGAGCATCATGGGAAGACCCCCACCACCTCTTTGAAATCCAAATACATAGCTTCCAAGGATACATAATGTTATAGTTTTGGATCATAAGTGGGCAGTAAGTAACACCTATATGGTGCTCCCGTTGCCTTTCCTTGATCAAAATTAAGAGCCAAACATGGTTAAGAGGGAAAAAGGGTTTTACCTAGGTATTTATTTAAGAATTCTCAGGTGCGCCGAAATGCGCGCCGAAATGCACATTGAAATGCACTCCGAAATGCACACATCCACAATACACATGCACACAATTATAGGCCTTTCAAATTAGCATATCTATCAAAGATTCCCTAATGAGAGGCTCAAGCGAGACCCCTCATCCCAAGGAACCCTTCCCCTGGATGGGCCTGTCTTTGTTTACGGAATGGGTTCTGGAGAGGACCTTGATGTCTGGGGTTTCCAGAATGTTTGGTCTCTTGGCTTAATGGAATATTAAGTGAAGTTATCAAACTTAAAGAATTATAAGTATGTGGGCTAAAAGCACTAAGAATACATAAAAGCTATATAAAAGAGTGTGTAAAAGGGATATAAAAGAAAAAGCAAAAAATCATCATGGCGTCATTCCATGAAATAAAAATTATGGAACTATAGAAATTCAACGCTTTTGGAGACTGGTGCTAAGGAAAAGTGGTGAAACTGTTGTAATTCTGGGCTTACCAGTAGTATTAAGAACTATGCCTCCTGGTCCTTAATTATTTAAGTCAAGAGTATGATACCCTAATTGATCTTATAAGATTAAAGTGTAAGTAAACTGCAGAAGATAAGAATGATCAAATTTTTTGCTGTAACTATCAAGTAAGATTTAAAAGCCCAGCAGTTAACCTGATCTGATTTTCACAAATCCTCAACTTATGTTTGAATTACATTTTCAGTAGTTCAACCCTTCAAGTTGACAGAATAAAATAATTTGCTTGCCATTTATTCCCAATTAATACTACTGAAATCAGTGAGACTAGTCTCTGAATATGATCTAGTGAATTAAATTCAGATTGATGGAATCTAGGTATTGACAATGGAGACACTATCATGATCAGATGCATACAACAGCTATTTGTAGAACTAATTTAGTGAATGTTGGTAAATTGAATTACCAAAGACTAATGAAGAGTTACCACGGGGTAGGAAGCAGCCTGTATGTCTTAGAGTTTCCCATCTGCATATCTGCGTATTCCAGCTTAGGTGGATTGCAGTAAAGTGAACTTTTAATATTAAATATTTTAAGCCAAATTTTACGCTTATATATCCATAAGTGTCAAACCCTGGAAAATATTTTGCATTTATAATTACATTTGCATGGAAATGTCTGATCTTTCTAACTTTTTCAGGATCTTAACACGCACAAGCACATGCCATTTTAATTATTAAGCTGTTTTTAAAGGAAAACAAAAATAAAGTTTGCACACTTTTATTTCAGCTGGATTTTTCCAGGTGACTCATTCCCTTTTGAAGCTATGCAATAGACAGCCTAGGGTATATCACTATATGGAAATATACAGAAAAGAAGACACGATGCAGTAACACTAGCATGTCCTCAAAAGAAGTTATAAAGCCACCACAGAATGGAGTATACACAATCGTTTAAAAATCTGCCCTAAATGTAAGCAGTTATGTATTTTTTTAGCCTTATTTTCCTTTATCATAAAATAATTTTTTGTTGATAACAAGCTGAAATGCTCCTCTTAATTTTAGACTCAATCCCTTGCTTTTCTGGATTAAAATCTAACTGATCTTACTATGACTTACACTTCAGAAATATGAATATTAGAAGACTCCCAGTGCAACACAGTGACTTTTGGTAATGGGATATTTCTTGAACAGACTTTTTTTTTTCAAACATATATGTACATATATCTCATACTCTGGAATTAAAAGTGCAAAAGTAGCACTGCACATTTTTGTGAAAAGAATATCTACTGGTTGGATCTTTGAAAATTGCATAAGTCAGCAGAGCAGTACTGTTTCTATATCTATTATTTCTAGATGTGTCCATAAGGTAAATAACAACCATCATTTCCTGTAAATGTGGTGAGGAATTAAAGAAATGTATACATTCTTCACTGAAAATTTACTGACTTTAAAAATAATACTTCTTTTCTGTATGACTAAACACTAAATTTACTGTCTTCATACTTCCTTTATATTCCCCTACATAAACAACCATAGAGCTGTTATGGTTATTTACCCTTCACAAAGCTAGAAATAACTAGACATTTGCTACACTTTTAAAAACCTTTTTAGATGTGAGGTTTCCTAATATTAAAAGAAATAAGCGCTGTCACCATATTTTGTGACAAAAACATAAAACATCTTTAAAGGTCAGCATAGCTTTTGCATGAAATATGTCTGCAGAAAAAAAAATTGTTTGAGAAGGGAGAATGAGACTTTTGGAATAGTTAACTACAGAACAGCTGGCACAGATTAGCCTATGTCCTCATACAATCAAAATGTTTCTATTAGAGAACTTGAGATAACCAGCTTGAGAGTGTTTAAGTATGCTCCAGTATTTTTTTTTTTTCTGAATTTAATCAAGCATTATCTCATGAGGTATGACTGCATTATCCCAGTAGAATTGAAGAATTACCCTCTCTACACTGTTATATATATGTATGTATTTAATATCAGGTTATTTGGCTTGATATTTATCTGTGATGTATGCCAACTTTTACTGACTTAACACATGACACGCCATGACAAAATCAGCTCAGGGGAAGAAGGAAAAGCATGAAAACTCTGGCTACTGGTTCACTAGTGAGGCCAAAAGAGTGAAACTAGAGTCTCAGAAACACATAGCAGCAATACATGTCTGGAGAAAGGACCTGACTCAGGCCACAGCCAGTGCTGAGACCTGCTGTAGTGAATTTCTAGTCACCACCAGCTGGCCTCCCCGAGGAAGAACAGCACTGAGAACACTGTGGACTTCAAGTGCATTCAAAGCATCTTATGGTGAGTGGTGCTGGACTGGTGATTGCTCAATTTGAAGAATAGGACATTTGTAATCTAAAATTATTTCTTCCTGTACAGAAACTCAATGTTGAAATGAATGTTACTATTATCAAACAGGTCCTTCTGCATAGCAGAGAAAGAAAAAAGCATAACTGTTATAGAATTTCCAATTAAGTATAAACTGCAATTCCATCACTAGTTAAATCTTGCTTCCTCTGACTCATAACAATGTGAGACATAAATGACAATAAGGCTGTTTCACTAAGTCAGTGAGTTTATTAGCCTGAGAAAAATACTATTTGGCTCTTCTTTGTTTAAAAAATGAGATAATAGATTTTATTATCAGGCTTAGGCAACTTGATGACTGTAGGTAAAATCTGAGGCCCTATGAAATAATCCTGGTTTTGCTAGCAACAAAGTAAGGATTTCACCAATCTGATTTGCATCCTTCTGCTATGTGTGTCACCCAGGGCAAACAGGAGAAGCCTTTTCATTCTGAGTGTTTATTTTTCTCATGTCCAGGGCACAGGTGCTCTGCAGATGTTTGTGTTTAAGAAGATATCTCTAAATGTGCAATTAAGTTGAATTCTCATATTGATGCACCTTAAAAGAGGCTGAGTACTTATATTATTCCTGAAAAGAAGAGAGGCAAATAGAGAGCTGAAAGGAACAGCTGCTTACAGAAAATGACAGAAAATGGCATTGGAAAATGCAGTTTCTTCAAGCTACTGTGTGAAGACCTCAGAGAGACAGAAAGCACATGCAAATGAATAAGGGCACACCTATAAGATATTTTACGTGGAACTGCTTAATTCCATCTAAATCTGATTTTAAAGCACAGGTACTGTAAAAACAGGAGACTGGTCCTCACTGGGAACAAACCATGAGGTTTAGTACAGAATAGAAGGAAGTGCAACATGCAGGAGCAATATTGCAGCTCTGAAAGATTTTAAGGCTCCTGGGGAACTTTCACCTATGTATCTTAGGTAATTGCAAAGTTCTTATTACAACATTTCTCTGCATCTTTAATACAGCTAAACTCACATTACACATGACAAGGGTATTAACTCCATTTTAAAGATGTGAAAATGACAGGCAAAATATGTATTTTCCCAAGGTTATAGCAGAACTTGACCTAAGCAGCAGTGCTGAGTACCCCTCTGTTTTGAACTCTGTTTCTGTGAGCCACCCCTTGAGTGGTAACATTGGAAAGTGTATTTAATGCTCTGGTTAGTGGGGTAATAACTATGTTTGCAATGATTTTGTCTGCTGGGGATGTTTCATTACTGGTTTTCATGTTTCAGGCTCAGTTCTGACAGTGCAATCTAATTGGGAAAAATGTAAATCAGAAGGGGTTTTCTGTGTATTTATTGAATACATGTATTTTCTTGCTACCTTTAACAAGAGAAGTTGGGGTTTTTTATGTTTTCCCCTGCTCCCTTTATCTCTAGAGATTTCCAAAGCAGCTCTGTGTAGCTTTATGTTTACCAGATTTTTTTCTCTCCTTTTCCTCTCTGAGACAGGAAGCTGAGGGTTTTGACCTCATCTGGATCTTTCCCAGTGTCAGGAGGTGGTCTGTTCAAAAAGATTCCATGACACTGATCTCTTTCTGATTTATCAGATAGCTAGGTCAATAAATAGGTCTCTACTGTTTTTTCCACAGCTGTAAAATAACCAGTGGAGTCCTCTGAGAGCTAATTATCAAATCTTTTGGGTTTTTCTTTCAAGGAACAAGTGTTATCTTTCTGGTTAGTAAATTCCATTGCAGTGTACTTTAGTGAAGACTGCCTATTTGTAGGCGCTCTGGCTCACATGAGGCAGTTCATTTAAATAAAATGTTAAGATCATTCTTAATAAATTTTTCTGTGTCCTTTTATCCATATATATTGTCATAGCCATGAAACCTTTACTTGTTAACACTGGAGACCTGTTCCTTCTTAATAAATTTTTCTCTGTGCTTCTATCAGTATATATTGTCACAGTCATGAAACTCTTTTACTGTTTATAAAAAGATTATAGAGCAATTGTCATACCAAATGAATCCAACAAGTGACAAAGAGTAGGACTCTTCTGTATGACTTATGTTGATGTGAACGGCCAAGGTACGGTAGCAGACAATAAATGGGCCCCATTCCAGATTTGTAATTTTTCTGTCTGTATCCTCCTCGCCAATACACCCAGTTTTTGTGCTGCTATGGAAAGTAGCTATATCCTGTCTGGGGTGAGGTGGTTCATTTGACATTAGATACAACCTATCTGAAGTATCTCCATCACTACCTAGAAAGCATGTTTTCTGACTCTCTGTGAAAGAAAGGAAATGTGGAAAGCTCCCGTGATTGCGAAGAAAACTCTCTTTAAATATCTGGCAGAAGTGGAAGTAATTAGAGCACTCCTAAAAGATCATATCATAGAATAACAGAATGGTTTGTGCTGGAAGGGGCCTTAAGGATCATCTCGTTCCAATTTCCTTGCCATGGGCAGGGACAGCTTCCACTAGAACAGGCTGTTTAAAGCCACATCCAACCTGACCTTGAACACCTCCAGGGATAGGGAGTCCACAGCCTCTCTGGGCAACCTGTTCCTGTACCTCATCACCCTTATATTAAAGAATTTCTTCAATCTAAACCTACCCTCTTTCAATTTAAACCCACTCCCCTTGTACTATCACTACATGTTCTTGTAAAATATCTCTCTCCATCTTCCCTGCACATCCCCTTCAAGTACTGGAAGGATGCTACAGGATCTCCACAGTACCTTCTCTTCTCCAGGCTGAACAACCCCAGGTCTCTCAGCCTGTCTTCACAGCAGGTGTTTCAGCCCTCTGAGAATTTTCTTGGCTTCCTCTGTACATGCTCCAGTGAGCCCATGTCCTTCTTATGTCGGGGAGTACTAGGAGTACTTATGTAGCATCCGGAGCTGGATGCAGTACTCCAGGTGGACATCTCATGGTAGTGGAGTGGAGTAGAGGTAGAGAATCTCCTCCCTTGACCTGCTAGTCACATTTCTTTTGGTGCAGCCCAGGACACAGTTGGCTTTCTGGGCTGCAAGCGTACATTGCTGGCTCATGTTGAGCTTCTCATCCACCAACACTGACAAGTCCTTCTTCTCGCGGCTGGTCTTGATCCATTCTCTGCCCAGCCTGTATTTGTGCTTGTGACTGCCCTGACCCAGTTTCAGGACCTAAGTTTCTGGCTACAAAAGGCCAGTCAATAGGCTTAAACTTGCAAAAAATCTCCAGAACACATCCGAACTATCTTGCTACTGTCTGATAGTTTCTGTAGATATTATTTCAACTGAGATATTCCTTTTATAAGTTACATATTTAATATTATTCTACTTACTATTGAAAATATGCATAATAATAAAATAATAATTTTGCCTGAATGCTATATTCTCAAAGTTTATTGAATATTGGAATTCAAGGAGCTGCCAAGTCCTAACACCAGCTCTGCCTTTAACTGAGAATATGTAATTCTTCTGGTTTTATTTATTCATGCTTGCAATGACGTTGTTATCAGGAACTCTTCTCCCAGGCTGCTAAATTTTGGTTATAGTCCCTAAACAACAAATCAAAAACATTCAAGGTGTTTACTGGAGATTATGTGATAAATATTATATGCTGTTTTTAACAAAAAGCTTCTACAAAGATTACTTCTTGCAGTTCTTATGCTGCCTTTTAAAACACAAATAATACACAGATGGAGATCATTTATACAGGACAGAATGAACTAAAACAAATGAGTACTTATCTTATTTCTCTACACAATATGTGAAGGGATATAATCACAAAACAACTGTTCCACATACTGCCAAAAATGATCAAAAAACCACTGCCACAAAATACATGTGCATTCAACATGGGGACTCAGAGAGAAAGGTAAAATTTTATGCTTTGGTCATGGTAGAAAAGACAAATCTTACTATTTGTCATGGAGTAATGGGAACCACTCAAGCAGAGAATGTACAACAGTGTTATCAAGTAGATGCCATAGATTCCTCTCAACACAGAGCCTCCTCATACATTACTGGGTTAAGTCACAGTCCACATTTTCTCTGCCTGCTGAAACTCTGGCCTGGGTGTAAATCCCAGTTGATGTTAAATAAGAAAGAGCAATCCAAATTAAACAAATGGCCCAAATCCAAAATACCCACTATAAACTACACTATACTATTACAGAGTCCCTCGCACAACAGCTTTTTCCTGGTCTGTACAGAATTAAATTTCAAATTGAATCCAAGCACTGTATACCAATGAATGAAATGTCAGGCTTCACAATAAACAAATAAAGATTCCTAAAATGCATTGTAGACAAACATTTCCTTTTCATTTTTGATTAACACAGCCCCACGCAACCAGAGAGTACAATGATTTCTAGCTGCTAAATTTCTCTTTTGTCTTGAGGAATCAGGGACAATACCAGGGAGAAAACCATCCCTATTTTCAGCTCTCTTAACTCTTGGTCTTTAATAATCCCACAAGCCATTTCTGGTGAAGAACGTGTTCCAAGAGCGAACAAATCAGCTCTTTCTGTTTTAGTCTGCTTGTATGCTTTCTGCTCTCTCTGTACAGACAAACTTTACTTTTGAGGCTCACAACTCTGTACTTACCAAAGACTGAAGTTAATATCAATGGCAATGGTGGGGGATATTATTTGCTTTACTATTGGGTCCTACTACCAAGGGTCTAGATAAGGGAACCAAAGACTTCCTTTCTACTACAAGTAGTAAGAGCAAAATAAAGCTAATTGTGTCAGAGACAAAAAAACCTCCAAAAGCAAAACCCCAACAAAAACCAAACAACCCAAAACCCTAGCACAAAAGACAGTCTTCTCCCTATGTCTATTTCAAACACACATTAAAAGCATTTTAGTGCTTATACTGTGTACTATCTATTTCTTCACTCCTCACTGAGTTTGATTATGTTTACATCAGGTTCCTTGTCTAGATTCCCAGCGGTACATAGTTTTGCTTTCAAAAAAGTTTTATATTGAAGTGGAAAAGGACACTGATTTGTAAAATGCTGGGAAATGCACATCAGGAGGATGCATTCATGGAGAGCTGAACAGCTGGCCAACAGAATGAACACATTACCAGAGGACTACTGGGAATTAGTGAGAGAACTAGAAAGCACAAGTACAGGGGGAAAATATTTTTCACTAGTTTTACATTGGATCTGATATATTTCTGAAAGATAAAGCAAGACCTATACAAATCTCAAGAGTCTGCCTAGTTTGTTTAGGGGCTAAATCTATAGTCTATGAATAGAAATCTATATTCTTCCAGCAGGGAATATTTATCAAATTCACCTAAAAGGAAATGATGGTGTACTGAACTATTTTAAAAATCTGTCTTCAGAAGATTTTTTTTTGTAGTCATTGTTCTTGAAGTCATAACAATTATGTATCTTGCAACCAGTTTGTTTGGGGTGGAAGACAGAGTTGGACATTTTCACATTGCAAGTGATGGGAATGCAAAATCCTATGACTATGTCTTTCAGTTCATACTTCTTGCACTGTGCGGCTATGAATCTGCTACCCTCCAAGGTCCATTTTTTTTTCCCCAATATCTGAAAAATGTTCCCTGACTACTGATAATTCCAAAATACAATTTTTCTTCATGAAGCAATGCATTAGATATATCAAATCTTCCCTGCAGCTATCAAATCAAAGAGCACACACTGAATCTCACCATCTGATATCACTCACCTCTCATGCTTCATATCATGTCACTCAGCAAAGTCCCTTCAAAAGAATGCTCCCAGCCCAAACTAAAACATGGCAGTGCATATGTCCCTTAACCCATTAGCACAAACCTAACTAAAACCTCCTGTTTCCCTGAGAACTGCAACTCACATTTTAAAGTTCAGGTTGTTAAATAGCATTCAGTTGAATGCTGATAATATAAATTGTAATTTCCTCATTTTGGGATTATAGGTGATTTAGCAGCAGCAAGAAAGACTACAGAATGGCTTAAAACTTATAGCGGTTCCTTTTCACAATTACATGATTTTGCTGAAACAACATCTTACCTTACCATATGCAGTCAAATAGAAAAATTATACAGACATCCAAAAATAGATAGAATAAATTTAAAATACAGATATGAATTGCCAGATTAAAGGATTCAGTAAGACTTTAGTTAAAAAAATATCACATATCATACAATTTTGCTGGTTTAAATACTCAGAATTGTGAAAGCAAAAGCATCTTTGGTAGGCCTATTTAGGATCAAGCCCCTTTAGTCAAATATCCTGAACACAGTGGCAGGTAAAAATAGACAAGGCAGAACTGCCTTCTAATTATAATAAGAATGGCAGATAGGGTTTTTTCATTTTTTCAGCAAATCAGTCTTCTGAATTGAGAGTAAACTTTTTGACAACTGCCTTGAACACCAAGCTTGTTAATCACATAAACATTATTTTGGTAAATGGGATTTTTTCAGCAAATCAGTCTTCTGAATTGAGAGTAAACTTTTTGACAACTGCCTTGAACACCAAGCTTGTTAATCACATAAACATTATTTTGGTAAATTCCACAGAATAGATGAAAGAAAGAACTCAATGCAGAAGCAACAAGCAAAAGTTAAGCTTGTGTACTCTGACATCTGTTCCCGAACTCTTTTCTTTTTTTCTGTCTCCCAGGAATTGTTTGTATTGGTTCCTGGCCTGTATTCATATGAATAATCAGAAATGATATTCAGATTTACAGACAGGTTGCTTCATATTTTAAAGGACTAGAGTTACTTCAAGAATAAGTGGGGATATTTTTTGTGGTGGGACCTTTTTTTTTAAAACTTATTTTCCTTCTCCTGCAATTGCACAGCTGTGAAATTAAGGAAGTAAAATGGAACCGTAATTTTAAAACCCAATATATTTTCAGCTCTTAGCTCTGTGAATTCCTCCTTACTCTCCCCCAAGTGACATGCTTTAGCAACAGTAAGGTGACACTATTAGAGGTCACAATCAGAACTCAGAATTTGACAGATGGTCTAATAATTGAACTACCCCTCTTTGGAGAGCAAAAAGCATTCATAAGTTTTTACAACACTCCCTTAAAACAGAGGTCGGTGGAAACCATTAGGACGGAAAATCTGTTGCTATTTCAGTTGTGTATCTGGTAAGATGGAAAATTTTTCAAGTCTACACAGATGGTAAATAAATTTCTGCTACATGAGGCAGTTCCTGGAATAAAGAAATTTTCTCAAATAACAAGTGCCAATTTTTTTTTCAGCAAGACTTATTTTTAACTTTCCCAAGGACTTGTTGAGAGAGCTGGAGAAGTGTCCTTTCACCTTCAGAATCCTGGTCTAACTCCAGAAATAGCATCTAATGTCGTTCTCAGCATAGATGAGTTTTCTTTACACTCAAAAAGACATTTCAAAGCAAAGATCAAAGTGCCACAATTATATGTTGCTGCTGGTAAACATTCCCTCTGAACAGAGTGGCTAATAAGTAAGACATTTCTATTTAAACCCTAGGACAATCATGGGTGACTAACACTGCTGACATTTAAGCTGTCGTTATTATGCTCCATGAGGCAATGCTGTTGACACAGGAGAGCTTGTCCTCCATGAACTAAGTGTAGTGGAAAGGACTGAGAGAGGGAAACCAAAGTCGGGGACAAAGTCATTGCAGACTCTACCCACTTAGGAAGCTGTGAAGAAAACACGTAATGGGTTTGAGTACACATTTTAGGCAACTGCAGAAATGAATGCTGGATGAGAGGTCTAGGAACCACTACCACTACTACAGAACCAGCATTTGAGAGTGTTTGGGAGCACTCTCCCCTCATACCAAAGTGGAGCAGAGTCACTGAAGTCGCTGACCCATTTCACCAACAACCTCATATTCCCTTCCTAATCTCTTCATGCAACTGCACAGCTCTGCTTGGCTGCTGCCTTGAAATCAAACCCAGCGAAATGATGATACTTGCAAGGAATGAAATATACCTTATTCTCATATCTACTGTTACTATTCTCAAGAGAGCAAAATTCAGGAATAAATATATTTCTTCTGAATCTGATTAAAGATGGTTTCCCCACTGTCATAACTATTCATAGGCTTCAGTCTGCAAAAGCACAATCCATTGATTTAAAACATATCTTGCAAAAGAAGCTACAATAAAATTAAAACACAACATTTCTAAAAGCTTAATAAAATGATTGTGAAATGTGATAAATTATGACTCCTGCGGAAGATTTACCCACAAGAATATTAATCAAAGTACTAATATAGAATAACTTCTCTCCAAATTATCTTTGATACTAGTAATATTGAGAAAAACCTGGAAGCAGAGTGGTCAACCGGGAGTCGTTTTCATGAGCTGAGAAAGCTTTGTGCAATTAAGGATTGAATTATCACTTCACATAGAAAATATTGATTTTCACCTCTTTATTTTTCTAATCTTACCCCACCTCTAAGATAGTGTAAAAAAGACAGGTCTTGAGAGACCATCTCTTCTCTTATTTACTCTCTGGCAATCTTGATTTCTATAAAAAGCCTAAACAGTACAGTGTTCATTTACCACATCATCTTGTCATCATCTACCAAGCAGTAGAGAGTATTTGTAGAGAGGTGAGTTTAACATGCTTGAATAAATTCAGTAGATGTATTGAGGTGTAATATGCACATTGAATCACTACTAAATCGGTGTGAGATAAATAAAATCTGGCTTTTATCAAAAGATAAGTATTTTTCAGGGAATCTGGATGTAGGAAAGTAGTTTGATTTAGATTACCAAATTTTGGCTTGTGGCCATGCTTTTTCATTTTCAATGCAATAAAGGTGTTAGCTTTTAAAATATTTTGAAGCTAAAATTGCACGCGACACAAGCCATGAGCTTTAGCACTGCTGAATTTCTTCATGCTTTCGTATCAAACAGCCATGAATCACATCTCAATGATTAGTAGTACATGCAAACCATCTTTTTTTAAGAAGTTTGAGGATACCATCCAAGAGATTAAAACATATCATGCAAGAATAGAATCAGCATTTTTTGGATGGGTATATGAGATAATACTTTATCAAAATATTCAGGATATTTAAACAGAAACCTCTGATTAATTGGATCTGCTGTGTGAAAAAAAGGTTTAGGAAGGAGGCAACTTACAGAAAAGGATAAATAAACTTCCATTTAACATAAATACTCTACATACTGCATTTGCTATTCTAAGTATTACGTAAGACAAGACTGCAAAGACAGTGCGAAACTTAAGATATGGAAGTTATTGCTGTAATATGGCACATTATTGAAGGACATCCTCATGTTACAGTGAGCCCATTTCTCATTAGCGTTGTGTGCATAAGCCAAGTTCTTATATTCCATTGTTGTGAAAGCTTTAGCCATCAGCTGTGACAGACTTATGGAAAACGAGGATCTGGTATACATTTGCCATACATTTACCTCAGTGCGCACAGATGCTCACACATGTACTTTTTTCTAAGGAGGAAGAATATCCCTCTAAATTGGAATTCATAACCATTTTTGGCCATATCCTCTGGAGCTTGGAATAGTTTTTGGCAGCAGCAGCAGTATTGTTTCATTTTGTAAAGCCATATTCAATAAACCCTGCGTATTATCTGTGGCATAAACCTCCTTGCCTTTACAAACCTCTTATGTCGCCTTTGAGACAGAGCAGTAAAAAGAGATAAGCACAAGCAACACATTTTTAGGTGTTTCAATCATATGTACCATTGTGATGGGAAGCAAAAAGAAAAAAAAACAACCAGCCAAAATAAAACACCACAGAAAAACCCCATGATAAACACTGCAGATGGCACCCACCTTGCTGCAGTTCAGCTCACAAGGGTGGTTCTCTTTGCTTGTTTGCTTTTAGCTGTCGCATGGGAATTGGTCAGATACCTGTGGACTAACTCACCACCAAACTTCTATGGTCAAGTACTTCTTGATAGCAATGGCAAAGATTGCATTGCTGTAAAGCCTCAGCTCCCAGAGCTGGCCACGGTAGGCTGTTCTTCTCTGTCTCCTTCTTTAACACAGCACCACTAAAAAAACTTTTGCTTTTAGCACAAGTCATGTCTGTAGTAGACAGTTGTGCTCAAGAAGCTGCTCTGCCATAGCTATGGCTTCAAAGGCTCTTTAATATAGGCAACAATGCTCCAATAGTGACTTTTCTGATTACTGCTGTAAGTACTGTTTTTGGATGGAAGCTCTATCTCAGAGTGCCTCTTGGATCTCTCTGTTTTCACTTGAAGGTCAATTCAAAGTGAACATTATGCTTGTGAAATTGCCAGAAGAACAGCTCTAGGAAGCAAATTCCTTTCTAAAATTTTTTTCTTTAACTGTGTTGTGGACAGTGATGTCATGTAATCCAGGATGTTTTGTTCAAATGTCTTAACTCCACTTCCCATTTGTTAAAGGTTTTACATACTATTCATTCCTTCCAAGACCACTTCCCTCAAAAGTTTGATGTTAATTAAAAATCGGTGTCATTTTAGCTAGTGGACCTTGGTCCATTTAACATGACCTATCACTGACAATTTATAGACTACAAACAGTAAATAATTGGCCAGTAAGGAGTTTAATTTCACAAACAAACCAAAAAGTATTTTACAAGTTTTCTTCCAGTCAGTATTGCAGAGCTGGACAAAATTAGAAATCTCTGAGTACACACTGCATGAAACTCTAGACTGGTCCCTAGAAGCATGTATATGATTTTGGTGAAGCAGTAGTGTGTGACTACGAACTGCTTATAAATACAAATACTTTCATGACCATTTTAGGTAGCTCAGCTCCAAGCATAACTTGATGTGCAACAGTCTCTTGGTTTGCAGTCTAGACAACACTGTCAGCCTTGAAAATTTATTGCTGAACACTGTCACAAAAATGTGCCAAAGTTAAATTTTCATAAAGGTTATACTGTAATGGCCTGGCAATCATCCCATCCTGTTCTGAACTTGTTTTAAATACTTTTCACATTGTTTGAAATACATCATACTTCAGTCCAAACATAAAGGAAGTCTGTGGGAAAGCATTCTTTAGCTTCTCAGATGAAGATAATATTTATGATACATATTTTTGTGAGAGTAATAGAGAAAATCCGTGGTCATGTAAACACAATAATAGGAGTGCTCTATGACTACCACTTTCTACTAATTACGATAGATAATACACATCATTTAAAAAATGTAAATCCAACTGTTTCAGTCCATTTATATTTTTGAACCACATTTTCATTATTAAATGGTAAATTTACAAAGCAAGTTTTCAATGCAGAAAAGAGAAACAAATATTCATGACAGCCAAGAAGGTTTCATTTTTTTCAAAGAAATCATACTATTTGTTTTGCTTCACTTGCATCTCTTGCCAGATTCTTCCCAATGCCTTCAAAACCATGACCGTTTAATAGCAATGTGCAAATGCTGCAAATTCCTTGTGGTGAAGCAACTGTGGATTTCAGTAATAATTGCCCACTGTACTAATACTACAGGCTGTAGCTCTGAGTTATGGGTACGACTTAAACTTTCAAAAAGCTGTTGTGGCCCAAGATCTCTCATCAATTTTTGATGTAGTTCATATTCACATTATGAGTTGGGATAAAGAGACCCATGCTCTTCTCTAAAACCTTTAGAAAATTTGAGAAACTTTAAAAAAACTTGCATAAAGTTTGCAAATTGTAAGAGATTTAGAAATGGAACAAAAAAAAATTCCAAATTTCACACCTGGTAAAATAGATTTCTGCTGTTTGAAAGTTCATCTTTAAAAAGAGATTATAATATTTCCAATATTTGCATTTGACATTGTGCTTTACAGGACTAAGAAAATAATTTTCTAGATGCCAAGATTATATTATTTATCTCTGTGTATGAAAATGAAGCTACTCTGGCATAAGTGCAGGTCTGAATGGTACAGGAGATATAGTTAGAGAACCATATGACTTGAAAGTAATTTTACTATGATAATACCTCTATAGTAACTAGCTTCTGTAGTCTCTAAAGTCACAAATTATTATAACATCCAAGTTCAGCAAGGCACTTAAGCACACTCTAAGAACACAGTAGTTCCACTGACATCCATTAGTGCTTTATTAATGTCTAGATTTAAGCATCTGGGAGTTGGTCTTCAATGACCATAATGAAGCACAGAAGCCTTGGTCTTCTACAACCAACCAAGCAACATTCATTACTGTCCACACTTTCGGAATTTCTAATGATCATGAGTTTAGAGGGCAGATTTCTTCCCTGGTTGTTGGATTCCTCCACTAGA
The DNA here is from genome assembly GCA_013400235.1 of Oriolus oriolus. Lineage (NCBI taxonomy): Eukaryota > Metazoa > Chordata > Aves > Passeriformes > Corvidae > Oriolus > Oriolus oriolus. The sequence goes on from VXBT01011282.1 coordinate 87,519, forward strand.
ATATTTGCAAGATGATTATCTTTCAAAATATTTAATGGGAAAACAAACTGTGAGAAACGACTGCATTTATTTATCATATTTTACAAAGGAATAATTAGAGATAATTTATTTGGAAAATCACCAACTTTTAAAGCTGTCATCTTCGTCTGACTGACATGTTTGCAGACTGCGTCTCAGAAAAAGGTAAATTTAATTCCCTGTTGCAAAATCAGACTACAACAAAATGCATATTTCCAGTTTTAATTAAGATTTCCTGCACATTCCTATTGTTTTTATTTGTGCTTTTATTTTCTATGCTTTTTTTCTACGTTGACCTGACCAAGTTATTGTTGCTGTGCAAACCTAACAAGCCCACATCCTACTACTTATGTAGCAATAGTTCAGAATGGATCCCTATGAAACCAGCTTGTATAAACAGAAATAGCAAAACCACTATAAGAGTCTTTACATTTTAAAAAATTATGTAAAAAAGAATGAATCATTAAATTATCACAATTCAAAAAAGACAAAATTGAGGTAAAGGGAGATTAACAAAAAGACATACTGGTCTGGAAACTCTGGTATACTAACAGCAATAAAGTAAGAAAAATATCTACACTGTTTGATATTATTATTCACAACAAGCTCATTACTTTTATGTGCTCAGCTGAAAAGGATCATGCAACGTGAATGGAAAAGATGGCACAGAAATAGTTGCAAAGAAACAATTTCAGTAAAACAGGTACTTCTTACAGTTTTTTTGTGAAGATTTCCTCTCCCAGGTACCTTAGCATGAGCCAGAAAACAAAGCTCCGTAAATTTCCTGTGAAATTAACTTACATGATGGGTGATACAAATGGAAGCTCCTGGAAGAGCCTGACTTTCTAACTTGCCCTAAAATTCATAGTCTTAACGCTGTGAAACAAAATTTAATTCCTATCTTAATGGAAGAGAGTCAGCCTTCCCATCTCATGGAGAGGCATAATATTCAAAAAGCAAATATGGGTGGAAAAGTCTGAATTCAAGTAACTAATTTTTTTGTTTTCTCATATTAGTATAATTATAATTGTTGAAATAAAGAAATAAAATTTATTGCAACAGTACAGGAAAGGTAAAACCACGTTTTGAAAACTCACAGCTTGCCTATGGGGAAAAGGCACTGTTCCAAAGACATGTGTCATCCCAGGTAACCTTCTATCCATGTTTCTTTTGACATTTACTGCCAGTCTTCTAATAATCTTAAATTAATTTTCATTTTATTGACACTGGCAGCTGCCGTTATGCTGACATTAGCTGTGTCCTTAAGCATCCTTTGCAAATCACACAGTATTTGATCAAGAAATCTGGATTAAAGTAGTGGCAATAACAATGAGCATTAGGAATAGCCCTGACTGTTATATTCTCTGGCTGTGCAGGAGTGACTTTGAGATAACATCAGCTGTTTGAAACTGGAAAGCTTCTAAGCAGACTACCATGAGGAATTACATTGTCCTGCAGAAGAGAGATGAACAGTCACAGTTGTTTCTGTAGCTGTTTTCTTCTCATTTATATTGAATGATCTCTAGGAATAAAATCTAAGAGGGAGGGATGGTGGAAGAACAATGAAATATAGAGAACAAGCCAAAATTTGTTTCGTAAGCGGGGTTTGTTGATGTTTCACTTTTTTTAAGCTTCATGGATTTTTACTCAAACTATTTAGAGCCACACTTTACAATGTTGATTTTCTACTTCTTTACTGATTCATCATTTAAAAGAGCTGTCTGAGCCTTGTTTTAAAAATTGCATTTACAAAATGCTGATTATTATTGACTGCAACAGCACAGTTGTGATTGTGTTTGGGAAGGGAGTGGGGAGAAGTTACTGCAAAACTATATGCCTCAACCCACCTTTTTATGCTGGTGCTGAATAAAGTAGTTCCTTTTTGTGTTGAAAAAGAACTGAAATTAATTTGAGTTCTGCTGCATTTATGCACCTTCTTAATATGCCCCAGCAGGGATTTTCCTGTCTTTGCCCAAGCTTGACGAGATGAGCAGCTTGGAGAAAACATAAAATGGAGCACATGCAAAAATTTGACAGATTCTGTATGAGATAATGGCCATCTTCTTCCATTTAAAAATCAGTGCATAATAATTAAATAGCCTGCTTTTGCTGGTATTCTCTCAACAGCTGCTGCTTTTCTGGTTTTGTAGAAAACTAAACTTTTTTGTTCGCTAAAAGCTCTGTTTCTTTTTTCTTGATACCCCAAGAATTCCAGTTTGCTTTTTAGTTCCAAACATTATACCATGTAAAATTCTCAAGTGAAGTGACTATTTTAAAATCTAAATTTATTTAACCCTGGAAAGCATACAGAAGGGTCTAGTTGGTGTATCCACATATAGTTAATGCATTTATGTTTCTGCTACTCTGAACCATTAACAGCCATAAACTTCATGTTGTGGATGTACTGAATTGATTATCAGTCAACACAAAACCAGGAAATCTTGATTATTGCATATTTCAATTAGACCTAATATCATTAACTTCTCACAATTAAATTCAGGTCCTTCCTGTTTCCGAGCCTTAGGAAGTCTTTCTGAGAAAGCAAAGGGAAAGAGGGTGCTGTGCATCAACCATTTGAACCCTGGTGACTTGAGGGAGCAAAGAATGCTGCAACAGCTGGATGTGTTTGCAAAAAGCATCTTCAGTGTCAGTACATCCATCATGACTAAAGCAATTTACTGCAATGGAGTTAGTGCTGGTCAAAGATGCTAAACTTTAAGCCCTTAAGCCCTCGAACCTGCATCCGTCTGCAGAGCAAGCATATCAGATCTGCGCTGCCTCTCACCTCAGCTCCAGTTTGAAGACAGCCGATCTAAAGATAAGAGGGAAGGTCACGCTCTATTGACACAATTAAAAACAGTTTAAAATATGTTAACAAGGAACAGATTTGCAAAAGAATTTAGTGCCAGCAAGAGCAGAATGGTGTCTACTCAAAGGTCCTAAGTTTTAAGTGTCATGAAAGTGCCTGAAGATCAGCACCTTTCTATGATCACCCAAGGTTCTACCTCAAGATTTGGGTGCCCAAATACCTTTAGCAATTCATCTCCACGTGCCTTTTCCCATATTCCGACCTTTATGGGCACATGCTTATGTGCAACTAGAATTGACACTGAGCATTAATCAGACAGTGGTGTGTTTCAGGCCTTAACTGCACTGTTTGAACTGCTGACCTTGAGAGAAAAGGTTTTATATACCATTCCCAATCCCTTAAGTCTTCCTGTCACTGCAAAGCAAATACTTGGCTTTTATGGATGGATTCAGTTTCAAGTCTGCAGTTTTTCTAATGTTTTCTTAAAATTACAAAAGTGGCTTTCAGGGGAAGTTTGTAAACATAGGCACATTTTTCATTTCACACTATTACCAACACAGACAGGCTTTTGTAAAATAGTGCATGGTTAGATAAAAGTGATAAAATCCCTTATGTAGGAATGTTGTTTGTGAGCTTAGAGATAAATAGTACCACAAACAATAGCAGATCATATCTTTCCCCTTTTGCCATTCATGTTACAGTGGTTGGCAAAGATTCTTTAACCAAAGCAGAATGAGGTCTCCTTCAGGTTTACAGACTCCAATCCCTTTTATTATACACAATTTTGCAGTTGCTACAGCCATGTAGTGCTCAAACTTCCTTGGAGAAACTTTTTGGTTTGCTCCTTTTTATGCTCATCTCCTTTCTGAGTTCTTGTCACCATTACTCTCAGTGGAATTTTTAGTCTGTCTTCTAAAATATTTAATGGCACACACACAAATCATACATATATTCTCAAATATTATTCCCATGAGTGTACATTTTAAAGATGAGTATGTGACCCCAAAACAAGATCCAAGGAGATACAAGGAAACTAGCATCAAATCAAAAATATTAAAAAATATAGCATGCTGCATCTTGCTAATAATATGAAATGTACAAATCAATAACTATACTTAAAAAAAAGAAAATTTGATGCCAAAGTAAAGCAGCTGAGAAATGGTTATAATAGTCAATTAGTTCTCAATTATGATGTTTGGCTAATTTTCTTTTTTTAAACTTCTACCATTTTCATTAGCATTTCTGGTACTGGCAGTCATGTTTTTGTTTCTTAGTTGTAACTCTCAGATATTCTTACTGCAAGACAATTGAATGGTTACTGCATTAGCTGTGATTGCATGAACTACCAAAGGAAGACTGGCTTTGAGGGCCTCTGAAACCTTTGGCAAAAGTTGTTTACAGCTTCTAACCATGTTAGTCTAGTCTTACTGTTACCAAAGGGTCTACACAGGGAAGTAATGGCCAGTAGCTCAGACTGCTGTGTGGGCAGAGGACTTCAGATATGTGAATTTGTGCTTTAGTGAAACAGCTACTGAGGCACCGTAGCTGACAGGCGAAACCCACACAATTAAAAGAAACCAGATGTATTAAAAAAAGCCCAGACAAAAGAAGCTGGATAATGTCAAATAAAAAAAGGCAGAGAGAAGTAAACAATTATAAATTGGTTGTTAGCTAGAATAAGCAGCATAGCTGGGAAAGCCAGACTTTAAGATAAATTCCTTAGTGCCACAATCAGCACATCTCCTTCCATTAAAGCCAACAGGAGTTTTATTGCCAAGGAATCTCTCCATTAAAATTTTGTAATGATACCCTTCCTTACTCGGTGAAGACAGTGAAACCCTCTGGTTGCTTTACAATTACAAAATATTGTTTCAGACTCAGCAATACTTGCTTTTGCAAGAACATATGCTCATGGGGCTGAGCTAAAAACCAAAGAACTACTGCAAAGTATTTCCACTCCTTTTTTTTGTCTTTTAAAATCTTGTTGCACTTTTTCCTTGTACTCTCTTTTTCAGTAAGGCTTCCAAATCCCTGGACACAATCTGTTTTCCTAAAAGGAAATAGATAATGATAGCAACAGAAAACCAAGAATAAAACCAAATCCATTTGTACTCATTTGTCCTTGAACAGCATATATGAAATATATAAAATAATATATATAAACTGAATATAAGGTACCATCCAAATTCATAGCTCAGCCATTTTCAGACCTTAAAAAAAGCTCCTAAAATTTAGTTGTTGTATAGACATATTTGTCTTGAAAATGTTTGAGCCTGATAAACCAGGTTCAAAAACCAATCAGCTTTTCTCTCCAGTGAATTAGGCACAGCATCACCATCATCAGAAATTGGGGGAAAAGAGTTGAAAAAAATCTCTGCAGTCTACAAGCATCCTACCTTTCTTTTGCGCAGTTTCACTTGATTGTCTGAATATTCATGTGTGGTCAAATGATTCCTTACATGTAAACACTGAATGTCTTCTGTTGAACTGACATTTGAAAGGTATTTGTTTTCAAGGGCCACTTGAGGCTCTGTGAAACCACTTTCATCCAGACCATTTTCCACTGCCGGGATGCAAGAGCAAGGAGAAGATTGCATAAGGCAGTTGCTGCGTTCCACTGCTGCACAGAGCTGTCCATCACTACTGGTGTATGATTCAGAAGAAATCCCACTCTCTACCACATTGCACTCAGACTTTCCAAGCCCGTCTTTGAAAGCATCAGATTTCCGGCGCTGCTGTGCAATTACAGCAGTATGAAGCAGCTGCTTCCCAGACATAAAAACTTCTTTCACATTTGGAGAATTGATACAATTTTCTTTCTCTACATCTATTACTTCATTTAAGACTTCATATTTACAAAGCTCCAGGCTTTGGTCGACACTGCCACAAACATCTTCTTTATTCATCTCCTCTTTAGGAACTGTGTCACAGCCAGGTTCCTCACATATATCTCCACTTTTTCCAGATGATTCAGCTGCTTTGTTACCCTCTGTTATTGGTACCATCTTTGTTAAGGAGCCTACTCCATTTAAGCTGTGCCTTTCATCTTTGCGTTCACTTCCTACAGCAGTGATGTGGTAATTAACACTGTCCAGGTTGAGTGCAGAATAGTCATCATCATCATCAGACACATGGACAAGAGTTTCTGTGCTGGCCTCCAGAAAATGCTCCTTGTCCTCATGGTTATCATTTTCATCCACCTCCTTTGAAACATTTCCAAGCTGCTTTTCAGGGAAGCCAGTCACCTCTCCACTATAGCAGCACTCTGCAAAAGAAGCACATTTTTCTTTCCGGTCCAGGCTCAAAACCTCATCTTTTTCCATACTTGTCTGCAAGTTATCAGCTACAAGTCCGTGACGACATGCTGTATTATACTCCACAGACTCCGAAGCCAATCCCATCCACTGGGTCACATGCTCTTCCCAGCTTTTCTTTCTGATTGCTAGAGACATGTCATAACAGTTCAGCAGCAGACTGCAATGTACCTTCCACAGAGGACCAGAGGAGATGTCATGGCTGCTGTGCACTGCTCCAGAGGGAGAGAGGGTTTCATCATTTTAACATCTGCAAGAAATAAAAAAAGACTGTGTTATTGAATCAACTCCAAATAAAAAAAAGAAAGGGAAGGAACAGTTTAAACAAAAGTGTAAAACAAGATAAGACTGTGGGACCAGAAGGACAGGAATTTAAAAGACTGTTTTGTTTAAAGTTTTAATACTTTTCATACAAAACTTGACGGCACTCATAATTCAGTATAACATTTTTTTCTGATTACTTTCCAATATCAAGTAAACAAAAATGGTATAAACAGGCATATGGACAAGCATGTAGCTCCAGAGCCAAAATTTTACAACAAGCTTCTCTTAACTGTGTTTCTCATAAGATAATAATTTCAATGGTATAAATGACATTATAGCCTACAGTGGCTTTGCACACAAAGTTCCTTTGTTTCTTTCTCATCCACAGATACCTGTGGTGCGCAGAATTCCGTCTGTTTCCCAAAGAGGCAGAGCACAACTTGAGGGTTTTTCCAAATTTACCAAATGTATAAACTACTTGTCTTCTGAGTATCTTTGGCCCATTCAGTGGCTCTTACTTTTATTGTTACTAGTCATTCTCTTCAGGCCAAGTTATAGTTACAAATGTTACATGAAACTGCAGAGTAAATCAGTTGTTGTGTAATAATAAAAAAATAAGTCATAGAATCATAGGTAGGCTTGTGTTCAAAGGGGCCTTTAAAGGTCATGTAGGCCTATCCCCTAAAATACAACAGTAGGAAAACTAATTTAAGCTTTTTGCATATTTCCTCATTCAAATACATTACGAAACCTGAACCCCGCCACACACTCCTCTTGCTGAATATATCCATGGTCTTCTAGTGTAAGGCATGGAGAAAACTGTTATTTAGGACAGGGCTCTCCAGAAGGGTAGCTTGTGAGCCTGCATGGTTGGCTGTAGCTTTGCTGCTCACCTGGACTGCCTGGCTCTGCCAGAGGCCACTGTCCCTGCTTGGGTTACTATGGGCAATTTTCACTGACTGCTGCATTAGGCATTCTGGATGATGGTGTTTGAGATACATTAATCTTGAGTCATTGCATGTATATATTAGTACAAAGAAAATATCTCATATTAATTTATGAATTATAAAACAAACTTAACAAGTTCATTGTCAAAGAAGAAAACAAAACTTCTGGCTCATAAAAGGTTGGAAGTTCAAGGAGCAGACACTTCTACTTTTCACTCCCTACATAAGGACTGTCAGCACTTAGCATGGATCTGGTTATTGATTTCAGCAATAAAGAAGATTAAGTAGTGAGTTCTTTCTGGGTCATTTCAGTCCACTAAGGCAAATTCTGATTGCCCACCAGGCCACAAAGGTGCCTTGACAAATCACATGCCTGAAGGTATAAAAGTATTCATCTTGAAAGAAATGCAGAATTATGCCTGGGCAACTGAACCTCCATAAATTATGTCTTGACAAACTGACTTTCAGGATAGACTTGTATACAGTCCTAGATCTTTAACCTTCTTTTAGGAATGGCAAGCTTCATTTCACATTCACATTTTCCACCTCTGTGGAGACTCTGATTAAAAAGAACATATATTCATAGAGTATATGAAATTCCATGCACAAGTCATTAGTGTGTGGGAGGCTGAGCAAAATGGAAAATAACACGCAGAGCCAGGTCAAAAAAATTATCTGCTTTCAGAGGCAAATTTTAGTAGTAAAAAGTCAATATAACTTTTTAATTCTCTCTTCCTTCCTGATCTGATATGAACCCTAAATACTAAAATTTAAAGTCAAATTATTGTAAAAATTTGCAGCACATTCTTATTTTGATTTCATCTTTATTTCTAAGTGTGTATGGCCCAAAATTACCAGAGTGAAAAATCAATAATGATAACACTTTTAACTTCTGCTGCACCTCTTCCAGATGGACACTAAAGCTCTTCAAATCAATTAAATTAATTTTACAGCCACTATCGTGTTTTGTTTTGATCTTTGAAAAGAGGCATGTTTACTAGAAGGGGCTCAGTGATTTTTACTGTCCTCTGTGAACAATGTTTGGAGTTGCATCTGGATACAACTCATTTGCAGCTTCCCTCTCTCCCCCTACTAGAACAATACTCTCATCTACTTTAGAGAAAACGGTTTTTCTGCTTAAAGTTTCTAAACTTTAGATTAAACATGGTTGCTACAGCAATACAGGGAAATTTCTGTCAACAATCAAAAAAGATACTAGAAACGTTAAGGGTAAAAAGCTAAAAAATGCAACTTCCTAATGATCCATGCATCCACCTACCTAATACTTAGGCCACTCTTAATGAGCAGAAGGCAGGCTCTCGGAGAATTAATGGGTGTGTGTTAATCTTGCTGCTGCTAAATGGAGTTACAGAAAGGGGAGAACAGATCTGTCACTGTTTTTCATTTTTTGGATGTGGTGAGTTATATTTCATGGGGGTGAAGAAAAAAAAAAATAAATTTTACTTTAGGAACCTTTCTGTTTTACTTGCATTATCATTAGTTTTGGCTGCCTTATAGACTGCAGAAAAATTATTAAACAGATGAATATAAAATACTTTGCTTGAAATGCAAGACAAATAAATATATGACACGGGTACTTTTATTGTTGTCTAACAAATGAGTGTATGTTAGCAGTAAATATGAAAAATCTACTGTACATATGCCACCTCCCCAGGAAGCTTCATCAGCAGTTCCTGAAATCCCCTTGTTTCCATGGTGCATGAAGGAGCTCAGAGTTTGGTGACAGCATACTTTTCTTCTGCTCCCTCTCCACTCCTCAAAGACTGTGTTAAACAATTCAACTTAGAAATTATTTTCCTGCTCTAATTCCTTGAGGCTTGAGGGCCTACAAGAAACTTTCTTTCTTTTCTACCTTTTTGTTGAGGACAACCTATTTCCTTTCACTCACATACAAGCACGTAAGCTGTGCCTTGGAGGGTTCACCGCTCCAGACCTCTGAAAGAGAGTCTCTGCCAGAGAACAAAGTGTGCCACGTTCCTTCCTTGATCACTGCTTTTCTGCTATTGCTGCTCACTTTTTTCTTAACATGAAGCATCTTTAACCTCTGAGAAATGCCCCTCTCAAGTCCATTTGTACTTTTGCCCAAGGGAAGAAGCATCCCCCTTTCTCACTTTCTATTCTTGCCATGCCACAACTAGAAACCTTCATATCTGATTTCTGCAGAATTTTAAGACAGTCAGATGAACCATTATAAGTCTGTTGAAATGTTTTGCAGAGTGAAAAGACCTTTTCTTCTCATCAAAACATCTATCAATATGATACTGGCCACTCAGCTGTTGCTGTAATTCAGACTTCTATTTTGCTTTACTTTTCAATAGCACTAAGTTTGGTACTGATTAGTAATATTAACTTTCTGAAGAATAAAATTTTGAAACAAAAATACAAAGGATAAAAATTCTTCTGGGAAAATTTCTTGATCCTGGGTTTGAATTAAGGAATATTGGCAACACTGACCCAACAGGCAATTCTTGACCCATAGAAAATGAAACTGAGCAGTGGGTTCTCGCACTGAAGCAGAAACCCATTCAGGAACCCTCTATGATGCTTCCCGTTGTTTACAAAACTAGATGTCATTTTAGATGGATTTTGTAATAATTTACTGCCTATCTTCTTTCAATGTAAAATACAATGTTAATGAAAAGTAAGGCAAACCTTTATGTTAGTTTATTTTTGGAAACTTTGTGTCTACTCTCACAGGAATGAGTTACTTTACAACTGATAAAGCATAAAATGATGATGAACTTGTAGGTTCTCTTATAATTAGACTGTCTGACATTTTCCTTCAATTAGGATTCCTGTGATTTTTTTCTGAAAAACTGATATTAAACTGTTTGCAGCAGGCTTTCAAAATTCAGACAGAGAATTTTATCTCATGAAATTCCATTTATTTCTTTATCTCATGAAATTCCATTTATTTCTTTATCTCATGAAATTCCACTCAGATATGGCCGTGCTACGCATTTTTCAAGATACACTTTACCTTCTCTTGCTTCCCTCCTCAAGGAAAAATGCTAATCTACAAGAACTATCCTTACACAGATCCAGTACTCTGACTGACACCTGTGAAAGCTGTGAAAGCTGCAGCAGGAAGAACTAAGTCTTGAAGCTAGAGTGAGAATGGAAAGGGAAGGAAGAACATTTACTCCAATATCTGGAACTGTGGCTACCCAGACCTGTCAGAGCAGCTTCCCTTCTGGGGCTAATCCCAAGTACAAGAGTGTAGAGGCAGAAGCACACAACCAGGGCTCTGGTCCTACACCTTTTCCCTCAGCCTTCCAGGACACAGGAGTGAATCCCTGTTTTTCCCAGAGTGGAAGAAAGAGATAAGGAGAGAAACATGGGGCCATGCAGCAAGAGCAGCCCCCACAAAAGCTGAGGCAGTGAACCCCAAGCCATTAGGAGGGAAGGGCTATGGCAAAAGTAGGCCTATGTAATACACCACCGTGCAGGACATTGGTGGCATCCCTGTATGGCCAAAGCAAGCACTGCCACTGACCCAGGTGTGACATCCCTGCTGCCTCCACCAATTCCTCCATACTGACAAATTCATTTCACCATACACGACCTCCGCGCTGCAATAAATACAAACGCTTTGGAAGGGATAAAGTTGCAGAGAACATAGGACAGTTTATGAAGTCTGTGGCAGGAAAGTTTCTGAGAGGGCAACCCCTCCACAGCCCCACCATCATGCCAGTGGAATTAAGTTTTACTAATGTTTTACATGGGATGCAAATCTTTTCTTAAAAAAAAAAAGGCAAAGCATTAGCTTATGAACGTAAACAAAGATGAAAGACTGTTTCATTACATTTTTTACATAGCAGGAATATGTAAGCAATGGAGATCAAGCAGAAATATTTATTTTGTTATCATTATTTTATCTTCATTGGTCTGTGACCCCAGTCAGCAAACTTTGTTTAAGGAAGTCTAAGTGAACGAGGTCTGTTTCCTATAAACTCATCTCACATCTTCCTGGTCTGGCTTGCATACAGTTCTTTCAGTAACTCCATACCAATCTCTGAGACAGAATGTTGTTTACAAATAATTTGAGATAAAACATAAGTCTCTAGGTCTTCACTCAGCTATTTATTTTAAAAGATCTCCTGCTTTTAAAATGCAATCCTTCATTTTCTTATTTCTTGTACATAGACCACCTTTTGGATTTCACTGAAGTGGAAGCTCACCTTGTCTGCAGTTTCTATATAAGCAGCATTTGTAGTGCAGGGGTTTGACCATGCTAAACCCTGCCGTCCTAGAGTAGAAATATATAGATCATTTATTGGGGGGTATTAACGTAGTGAATACCAGATGCATTTTTTCCTGATTTCTTTAACATGTAAAATCAAATGCTAAAACCTGTTTGAACTAGCAATTATTTTAAAAATATTTACAACTTTATTTTAAAAATCAGAAAAAGCATAGTACTGTTAGGACAAGTATATCTTCAGAATGAAATAATAAAACAATTTAAATCTTTTATATCACTTTTAATGGTCAGGTTTGCATGTGTATGCATATGTGGCACTTATAAAAATGTGAACACAGACTAGTAATATAGGTGTTGCTGATTTTTGTACAGATAAGCACAAACACATCCCAATAGTGTCCTTTCATGGGATACTTGTCCTTTTCTTTGATGAGATCTTACTGTTGGTTTCCATGAATCAGTAGATAGAAATAGAGGCAAATAGTACTAAGAGCAGCATCCAAACATTCCTTCCAGCATACCCTACCATATAGGATATTAAAATTGCTGCCCAACTATAGATCAAACACCACACAACTGCTAACACCCCCCTGATAAGTTTGAGGAACCGACTCATATTGAAGCATCTATCAGAAGAGATTCCAGGGCAAGAAAATAAACTGATCAGGAACCAAATGTTAGAATTGCGTAACAGTACTCAAATGAAATATTACTGAATTTGTAACTCAGAAGAGTACCCCAGTTACCACTCTTTGCACACTTGAACGAAAGGGGAGACACAAGTAGAGAGGGCAAATCTGGGGAACTGCAAGAGGGATTTTCTTCCAAGCCAGTGGCAAATGCCTTAGGGGTCAGAGATGGGCTTTACTCGAGGGAAAGCCACAGAGCCAGAAGGGATCCTGAGCAGGCACTGGAGTAGGTGTGGGAAGTACAGCCTTTCTAGGATAAGAGACTTTTTCCAATCTTTTTCTCTCGCATCATAAAAAGGAATACAAAACAGAGGGATTTCTGGCCCTCAAATCCCCATCTCACCACTAGGCCTCATGAGTGGTATCTCCACATAGTGAGAAGGTGGGAGAAACCAGGGGAACTGCTCTGCACACTTAGCCTTGGGATGCTGTGAGCAATGACAAAAGCTGGTTTAAAATCAAATCAAAATAAGACCACTTGGTCGTGAACTACATACTGGCAAATTTGATTTCCATATGCAGTTAATTGGCTAAAAATTCTAATTAATAATGAAAATTAAAATTTAAAAAAACCAGAAACTAAACAGAAATTCAGAAGAGAATATGTGATTGACTGATTTATTTTTATATAAAGAGGGAGATTATGAATAGTTTTGTGAAGGCAGGTATTGAAACCTGTGTTTTTTAGATTATTCAGAACAAGAAAAGTAGTGAAATGGTGAAATTTTCTGTTTTCACCAAATTGCAATGGAGAACTAGGAGATAAAACTGCATATGAAATGCTCTGTTTCATAAAATGGTGTGCAGTGATCAAAAAAGTACTTCTAATTATAAATGCATATTAAAAGCCTCTATTACATCTTCTACCAATCAGGAAAACAAACTCAAAACTTAGTCACTGTGGCTGTTAATCTGCACCTGAATTTCAAGCTCAGTGAAAATTAGAAAATATGTAGCAAATGGGCAAAAGAGAGGCTGAGCATACAGTGGCATAATAAAAAATATTTTCTAAATTCTCATAATGCAATGAACTGAAAACTATATGCAATTATGGTAATTTCATCTCACAAAGAGAAATAGAGTAGAAAAACTTATAGCAAAAACAATAGAAAGGATTAAAAGTATGGTGTAGCTTCTGTCTGAAGAGCCATGAAATACATGAATGTTTCCTGTCTGGGAAAGAGAGGATTTAGAGCCATAAAAAAATGAACAGTATCATGAAGAAGGAGAACATTTATTCATTGTGCCTCATACTACAGGAATTTTCAGAAGTCCAAAGTAAAAAGAAAAGGCAGAAAGATTAAAACAGAACCAAGAATTTTTTTTTTGCTTGTGCATATAAGTAAATAGAAACTATAATGTATAGTAAATATAAATCATACTGCAAGAAGTTTCTTATTTCTGATATAATCAATACCGCACAAGAAGTTAATCAAGCCATGTACCTGAAATCATTCTTCTGACTTGATAAGGATTTCCTCTTTGCTTCAGGCATCAGCTTCACTATCCCTTTAGCAACCTATTTTCTTCTCTTCTTTACAGATTCTGACATGTCATATATGCTCATTATAGTTTACTGTCTGTAAATGCCTAATACACTTAAGGTTGTTAACATCTTTCCTTTGGAAGATATTTAAGTTGCTACAAAACCTGTGATACTCTCCAGCAGTGTTATAAGATCTCAATACATTAGACACCACAAAATGTAAAGTCAAGTTGTCAAGTTGTTAATTCAGAGACTTCAAAAGTCTTGCTAGTTTTGTGAAAATGTTATTGGCTCCTAAGATATGAGCCCAAACTGTCTTCTGTCCCCTTAATGTATAGCTAGGAAATAAAAACCATCATGGAGTTCTTTTATTTTCTGTTCCTCAAAAAGCAGCTGCATTACCAGTGCTCATCATCGTACAATGAAGAGCTTTTACTTGCAGCCAACATGTGATTACAGTGGGTTTTAGCTTGGTTGTATTTGTATTTGGTTCATTTCCAGTGCTGAGCCTCAGATTAGCCAAGGCTCTTCCTTAAGGATGAGAAAGGGGAAATGACTGGATCCAAACTGATCCACAGCTAATCCAGGCTTACTAAAGATCTATGTCATTTACAACAAATTTAATTATCAAATCAAAACCAATTACACACAATATTTAAAATACCCAACTTTGTGTTTCTGTCCTATTTTGAATAGTCAATAAAACAGTCAAATACTATTTTCCCAAGTATTTGTAGCACAATGATACCACTTTACCGTAATTTTGTTAGTGGCATTTTAATACCTTAATAATCAGCATTAAAGTCTTTATAGCAGTTATGAACATCCATCCCCTTCACCACAGTATCATTCCAAAGTGACAACAGCCATCAAATTTATGTCTTCTGTCCACTAGAAGGTAAAAAGGTGTCAAGCCAAAAAATAACTTCTAGCGTAGACTTTTTAAGAAGAAAATTAGAACCTTCTAGCAATTCTGATCTGTGAGTCTGCTGGTCTTCAAAATTTGGTAGTGTGAAAGTTATTATAGATACTGTCTTGATTCCATAATATGAATGTCTTGTTTCTTTGCAATAAAAGTAATGTAAGGTGTAAAATTTTAAAGTCTTTTTCCATAGGAGGTCTATGTGGAAAATTCATTGTTCTTCCAAATCCTCCCCCCAAATCATTTTGCCTCTCCATTCCAGAGAATAGAAAAGATAACATAATTGATGGATTCCTTACACCTCCTTTTACTCCCTGGTTTTACTGGAAGCATCTCAAAAGGACATGCAATGAGAAAATGTCATCCCATGGGACATGGCATCCCAGAAAATGGTGGCTATTATTTTTGGTCCTGAATTAGGGAAACGCTTTTCCAAAAGCATTTCCCCTCTTCTCCCAAAATAGACAAAATTTCATTTTCTAGCCAACTCTAGTGAAAAACAAATCTTTTAGGTATAGGAGGTCTTTTTGAAAACAATATAAATTAACCAGATTGTATTCCTGTTGCCTTTTAGATTTAAGGTTCTAATGTGGTGTTTCTATTTTAAAAAAAGTTGCTGGTGCTCATTATAGCTATGAAATCTCTGTAGTATGAGGCACTACGGACAATGACTTTTGGCAAACAGCCTCCTTACTGAATAATAGGGGGCCTGTTTTCAGTCCTAGTGTAGATACAACTGAAAAATATCTTTGACATTATTGTGCCTATACTTTGTACATAAAGAGCTGAAAATTATTTTCTGCCATTGAGAAAGACAAATATTTTATCATTGAGAGTCTACAGAGAATGACTACTGAGATGGCTGTGCTTTTTGGTGGGAATGAACCATTAGCAGAATCATTTGGAATCCCATTTTGTTGCACCTGTAAAAAAGTGCAAAGAACAAACTGAGCAAGTATTTCTGGAATGTAGCTGAAGATGTTAAAAGCAAAAATTAATCAAAATGGCAGCTGTACCACTATTTCTTTGAAACTAGAGAGAGAAATAACATAAAATGTACACTGAGTGCTTTGAAAATGCCCTGCAGGACCTAATTAAATCCACTTTCTCCAAGGAAGGGAATGCAAAAATTTAATTTATCCTCCAGATTGGTGAAATTGGGAGGAAAAGAGTCTGCATTCAAACCTAACCCTGAAATTGACTATTTTTCATTATAATATTCTTATTTTGCAATTCAGGAAACCTGTCTGTCAAAGGACTTTTATAGAGTGTATGTATATCACCTCTATATCCCCTTTCTCTGCCTCTCATAGGCATAATGTCGATGTGACTGCTATAGTCAACAGATATCCTCCATGGTATTTTCCAGAGTGCCTCAATTCCAAACTCATTAGCCAGTCTCCTGATTTTATAATGATACTCTCCTACTCAGCATCTGTAGCCTGCCTGGAAAGATATGCTCAGCCCTGGAAATTACTGTTTCTGAGTACCTGAATACAGGAAAAATAAAACAGATGACTTGTGAGCTCACATGGAGATTTTCCTTCAATTGTAAAACTAATTCAGATCTATATCCTTTACCAGCTACCAATTCTCTCACAAGGGGCAAAAGCTTTTTAAAAATCTTTATATCCAATATGGTATATCCAATTAAGCTGACAGTGACTCAATGTTTGAAAGTTGTGAGTGACATCTGCACATAGGTATTTGATGGTACTAGAATGTAAAATTGTTTCTATATACGGAATCCTCAAAGCCCAGGTTTTGATGTGAAGTGTACAACTCTTAGAGACCATCCTTTCAGCAAAAACTTCTCATTTTAGTTGCTATTATCGAAAGCTATCAACTCTTTCTGATAAAGCAGTGTTAACTGAAGATAATTTAAGCGAAATGAAAAGTGATATCTCCATGTAGCTGCCGAGAAAAAATGTGTAATGAATTTAACAGTACAACTTCCAGTGTGCTGAGCCTCTCAGGACTGCTCAGAAGTGGATGGTTAAGTGCTCCAGACTGAAAAAGTGAATCCAAATTAAGTTTTCCTTGCCCATTATATGTCTGTGTCATGTATGACAAAATTGATGAGTAGGTCAAAAAAGCTTCGTATTTTGTGGCAGTCTTAGCAAACATGCTAATAATATAATATTAAGGCTATGAATGCTCCTTAATACGGTGCAGTTATACAGCTTTAATAGTGTAACCCCAATTGTTTTGGCCTGGTGAATTTATCACTCTTGCGCCTTCCATTTTCTCTTAACTCCCTTAGCAGAACAACACTTTGCAACAATCCTCCATTCTACTCCAGATTCTCCTCACTTCTCAGTCTAATGATGTTTATTTCAAACTCACCACTGACTCCCTCTTACCCCAAAATTTTGTATCATAAGGCGAACTTTCCACAAGTACCATGATGTTCAACTTGGAACGTTTACTTGTTCTGGCGTTAAAGAGTATTAGTAGTGGTTTAGTCCTGTTGTGAAACTCTCACCAGTAAGACCTATTCACCCTGGAAACTCTAGAACTGATAAAGAGTGAGCAAGAGGGTGGGAGAACCAGCAGACATTCAGAGGTACGAGAATTATTCATAAAATTTCCTAGAGTTCAATGGCATTTCATCTAAAGCTAATAGATTCTGACACAGGGTACAATGGAATAATCAACAGGAAGTATCATCAATCACTGTAAGAAAAAGAAAAGCCTAGATGAAAGTGAAGGCTAGAAGTAAAGAGTACAACATATGAGTGAAATTGGTTTTAATGACACACACAGCCTAAGGCAAACCTTTGCATTTGGGTTCAGCGACTGATGTACAATATGCCAGAGATAAAACTCTGGGCATTACTAATTTCAACACAAGTGATTATTCTCATTAAAGAGAAACAAACTATGGTAATAGTGGATCTGAAATTATCTACCAACAGACTGTTCTTAAATAAGTAGTACCCGAAAACATCAAGAAGTATCAATGGTGAAATATGATATAAAACATATTGAAATTCGATATCAGTAGTTATTACAATGAAATAATGTTTGCATATAGTATAGGTAGGATTTACATGTGAAAATTCTGTATCATTTTTGTTTGGGGTATAATTTATACATATATACGCATATGCATATGTAGACATGTATATACACATTTGTATACACACATATATTAAAAAACCCCTGTGTATCCAGCCAGTCTTAAAGTCCTTACTAAGAATTCACAGTAATCATCTCTGGATGACATATTTAAAGCCCTAATGGACAAGGACTTGCTCTAGTTGACCCTACTTTGAGTGGCATGTTGGACCAGAGACCTCCAAGGGCTCTCTCCTAATAGGAAGTAAATCAAGATCTAACACTTCTGGGTATGCTATTTCAATTGCTCTGGCCCTTATGTTACTCTGGTTTTGTCTTTTTGCTTTTTCTTTTGTAAGAAGAACAGAACACCAACAAACTCCCCATACTTTATTTTTTTTCTCCAGACAAACAAACAATAGAAAATGGAACCAGATGAATAAAAGAAAAAAGGACAGTACTCTAAAATATATCTTCTTTTTGAGAAAAGAGGAAACCATTTGTAAATTCTCTTCCTCCTTCTGCTACTGACCTCCTTAGGGAAGCTTTATAACAAAGAAGATACACTCCAGCAAAAAAATTCATGTTAAGAACAGCAGAAAACTCTCATATAAAATGGGCCTTAATACTTCTGACAATCAAGAAAAATAAAAGTTAAGTAACTTTTGAGACTTATGAAAAAGCCAAAAGGTGAATCCTTAGATTGTTCAATCACCTAAAATATAATTTTTAAATTTATTTTAAGCTCAGCAATTTGAAAGAATTACTATAAGCCTTGCCTCTTTAAAAAACTGCATACCCAAGCTGTTGTCTTCACTTTTAATTTTCTTTTAGGAGGGATTGCTCTGTGTTACAGAGGTCTTTGTGAATTAGGCCGAAATACGCAAACTTTGTTTTTCCAGTACTATGATTATGGAATTTTACATGAAGGTCAACAGGTATGAAGTTCAAAAGAAAGTAAGTTTGCAGGCACATAAATTTATGGTGAAGAAAAGCTATTTGAATAATTCCCATTACATGGATATAACCATTTGCATTAATTTTTCTCAAGGCTGAAGACATAAATTCATGACTTCCTTCAAGGGAGTCATTTGATACAACTACTTGGGCTATTTTGTTGTTTCAAATAAAGAACGTTAACATTTCTGAGGGAACAGAGCAAGGTCAAAAAACTCTAGATGCTCATTTTCCATGTTCATTATTGCTATATATGTATAAAATAATTTTCAGAGATTTTTAAAAATGCAAGTTTTCTTTGAATCCTTTTTCTTGAGCAACCATATCTTAAAAAAACCAGAACAAAGTTAGCATAACAGAGAAGTTAGACTAAGTAGAACCAGAAGATGAATAGTGATTTGTCTCCAGGACTTTTATTTAAACCTTCTAAATCGAAAACACAGGCATCTATCAGTGTTATATTTTCTTATAGTCTACAAGAAACTTCACAGTTTAATGAGAAAATACTTTCTGGGTTCTATTCTGTTGTCCACCCTGCAGTTCAACTTCCTCAGGTGTCAAGTATTTTCATCTGCAAGTGAGGTCAGATGAGGTCATCATATGCTTTAAAACCCAGAAGTGGTACTGCAGAAGAGAACTGCTTGATAGGGAATATTTTCTTCTGTTTAACTGGAGTAGTCACTAACATGAAATACGTGCAGCAGCAACTATGGGAACACAGTGCAGTAAAAGCCACTAAAGCTAAATCCTTTGAGACATCAACGTTCCAGCACAAATTTCACGTGAGTGACAAAAAGACTCAGCCAAGTCAAATTCCTCTCAGCTTCTCGGTCCCACCACTTACATATCATAGCTCTCGCAGACCAGAACATCTAACTGGAGAAGACTTGTCTATAAGTGACTAAGTGATTGTGATGTTAAAATTTGCCCCGGAATATACTCAGGAACTATTTACTGCCTATTGGTTGCTCCCTATCCAGTTCAGATGCATTCCCGTCACAACCCAGAGCCAATTCTGACCACCTTGAACAACTTTCTTCCCCCAAATGGCAGTGAAGTGTACAATTCTCAGTCTGTTACAGAGGACATATTTGACCCCATTCTGGAATATCTACTGCTCCTTCACATCCTTTCACTCCACAAAGTCATTTCCTTACACACCAATCATTTTGAAAAATAGTAAAAGCATAGTTAAAAGATTCTTGAAATACATGAACAGATGACATCTCTTTAGTTACCTATCTGGCCGATAACTATATGGAGCCTTACTGAAGAACATAAGAAAGAAAGAAAGGAAGAATTTTTCAGATTACTTATAAGTAACAATTTTCAGGAAGACAAAGAATATTATATAGATTGACATGAAAAATGCTTCTCACATCCATAACAATTTAATAATTAAATAACAACTTTACATAAAATATTCATGCATTCACATATCAGTGAAAGATACTATCCTGATTTTCTCCCTAAACTCCTTAACAGCAGATTCTTGTTATTTTTATTAGTTACATGTTGACTAGGTTAAGGAAAAACAGAGTAAATCCATACATCCTCCCGAAAATTATAGTCAGCTGACATTTACTGAATCTTACTTTACCTCTTCTAAATGCTAGTACAGCACACAGCAATCTGTGTATTTAATCATATGTTACCAAAAATAACCTAATTTAGCTAAAGCCAACAAATAAACCTCGGAATTTCATATTTAGAGTCTACACCTTTAAGACCGTATTATCACTTCTACTACAAATTTCATCTAGGACTGAGAAAAGGCTAGAGACCAAGCCCAGCAGAGGTATAACTGATATATCTACCTAAAACACTCCTCATCTTCAATACCACTGGAGTGGAGAGAAGGGAAGGTGGGGAGAGAGAAAAAAAAAATAGCCCTAAATGCCCTCCCTGTTGTTAAATGAGGTGAAAAAACAATTTGCTCATACATCTAACTTTCCTATTTAATGTACATTAAAAAATATGCAAGCAAGACCATACAGCTCTACTTATATAAGAATGCAAATAAAGTTCAGCATTTCAAGCATATATTTAAAAGACGAACAAAAATGCACATGAATTTTTTTTCATAGGTCTGGCATATTTTGATAAACAGAGTTGTCACAGTTTACAATTAAATGTATATTTTTAAAGATTATAAATTTTTTTACCTCTAGTTCTAGTGCTGAGATCCTGAAAGCAGAACACTCCAGTGCTGGATACTGCTTGTTTCTTTTCTGAGTTTTTTTCTTTCTTTTTTTTTTTAATATAAAAAAAAAAAAAAAAAAAAATTGGTAGTTTAAAGTACAGAAAGATTCCAAGACAGCCTTACCTAGATGAAGAAAATCAGGAATTCAGACATGACCTCCCTAAAATCTTTGGACAACAGAAGAAGAAAAAAAGCCCAACAACAAAATGAAGAAGCAAACAAACAAACAAAGGAGCCCAGTCCCAGCTAGCTCCTGCTAGCATAAAAGTTCAGATTTCGCTACTGAGATCATTGCTCTATTCTAAGCAGTTTTGCTCAATGTGTGATTCTAACAAAAACACCCTCTGCAGCTGGAGGGAGCCTTAGCTAAGCACGAGCCTGTCAAGCTTTTCCCAGTGACTTCTGTCTACTAAATTCAGACTGATGTTTTGTGAAAGGGGCCTCAACAACCAGGCCCAGATTGCCTGAAAAGTATTTCCTGCCTTGAGAGAGAGAGGGAGAGAGAGACAGCGAGCCTGCCTGCCTGCGCCAGGGAGAGAGCGCAGAAATGGAGGGAAACGAAAAAGACAAGACTGAGTGTTTCAAGGCAGTTAGCTTTATACACCGCTGGGCTATTTCTGCCAAAGAAGAAAATCTGTACTACAGCTACACAATGTAAAAATGTTTTTAAACCTCTCTCTCTCCTGGATTTTTCTTTTAAAAAAATACTTTATGGACCTCTAATGATCATGCAAAGGTAACAGTTATCCAGAACAACACGAGAACATTTCTGAAACACCTGGTCTTCGACATCAGGTAGTGAGAAACATGGTCTAAACTCAATTAACACATCACAGTGACAAAAGGTCCAGTACTGTTCTGTCGAGCAAATATACACAGTTAGATAGATTCCATTTAAACACATACGCTAAAATCGTGTTCCTACTCAAGAGAATAAGCTGGATCTGAGAAAACAAATGCTACAGTTTAAACACAGTCATATTGCAGGCAGTGGAATACGTTGCTTTACCTCTTTTGAGAATCCTCCAGAGTCACACAAATCCAGCTCTGCAAAAGCAAAAGGACAGACTCCATCTTGATCATATTAGTATTTTGCTGACATAAAACACTTGTAACTACTTCGTTTCAGTTTGACAGGGTGCCTGAATCATGTCTCCAGAGTAACCCACAGCATCTACATCCTTTGCTCTATACAAATTTAGTGAATATCGTCTGTTTATCTTTTCTGCTTTCTTCTGCCTTCTCTGAATGACTTCCTCTTAGCTGTTCCAGCCTGAGAACTTGGATTACCGTTTGGTTTTGATTAAAACCAGACGGACAGCTCCGTGGAAGTTTGAGGGTAAGCTAATGGAAATTACTAGTATGGCTTTAATTAGTGTATTTATTAGTAATAAATATTAGCTATTCACATAACAAATTCTACTAATAAACAAATGCAAAACCCCATCTTTGGCCACTGGTTTTATATTTAGGTGAAATAACTTAGTATTTATTTTATTTAAGTCTGTGTGACTCATAATAGAAATCAACATGTAGAACTTTTTTTTTTTTTACACTTTCTTTCAAGACAGAAAGGAGTGCTGTTGTTAAGTTTATTCATCTCACCAGGTGGGTCAGTCATACATCACTTACCCTCTGAAGACCCCTTCAGCTGGTGTAAACTCTCTTTATTAATTATTGGTCTGAGTAAATTATTTTACAGTTAATGATCAGGTTATTGACTGGAAACTTTGGCCTTTGGATGGCTTTCAGAGGAAGCTAAAGAGATGCAGAGGTAAGACACTGCAGATGTTTTTGTACACAAAATAATGTCTGAACATTTACTGACCAGAAAGTCTGCATTCAGCAGGCCTGCCACAACTGGGACAGGATATTTATTCTGAAAGGAGATACAAAAGTTCTTAATTACTAACTGCTGATACACGAGTTTCTACCAGGCTCCAACAACTGCTTTTAACTGTTTATATAATGGCTTCATTAGCTCAATTGAGTCTTTTCAAGGGCATGTCTAAAGTCAAAGAAAATCCAGCCCTGTAGGGCTGTCTCCAGCTCCCACTAATATGGCTGTATCTGGAGCTAATTTGTCAAGCTTTAGTTCCTCAGCATGTGGAACTTTGTGCTAAAATCTGCTAAATTTGCCAAATGTGGTCTTCGTTGTCATACATGTAATTTTATATATGCAGTTTTCAGCCTTAAAATTACAGTATTAACTTTAAAAGTTAGTTGCAAAATTATGCAGGCCCAAATGGAAGTGGGTTTGAAAATTTTCCCAGCAGCTTTCATGTACATGGACAGTGGAGGTAGACAACCTTGAGTGGAATGACTTACCAACCTAACCTCTGCATCTTCAAAGACGGAGGTCTTTGAAGCCCATAAAAGGAAAGAGCACATGTGCTGGTAAACTCGGAACAGCCAGAAGCACAGCCCCAGAGGTAAATAACTTTTCAGGATTATTTTTAACTACATTTGGCTACACTCAGTTCTGAATGCATAACTTTTACTCTACTGTGAAGTGTGATTTATACTATTTCCCTGCAAGATTTCAGTTTTGAATTTAGTGAATAACTTACAAGCTGTGAAGGGACACATTTTATTTGCAATTATGCAATTGCACAAATTGCACAATTTTAAAATTTATGTTTATGGGAATAAATATAAAACAAAAACCCTTTAGTTTCCTTGCAGTTAAAATTTACTAAAACTGTTTGGTTTATAATACAAAAAAAAAGTGATGAAAATTTGAAACACACTGTTTCAAAAAAGTAAACAAATATTTCAAGACAGAATTTTTTTTTTTTTTAATAATTATTATTCTTCAGCTAAACTTCAGTTAATATTCCATCATAAACCTTTGATTTTAATTAAATAAGGTGTTCTTTTTTTTGCAGAAGCCAGTCACAAGGAATAAGACAGATTAATAAAATTATAAGTGGGGACATATTTAAAAGGTATGAAATTATAAGAACATGGTCTGCTATGTGAAACTGTTTCAAGAAGAAAATTTATTTCAAATATTCTAGTGCTTGATGAATTGCTGAAAAAGAGAAAAGACCATCATAGACAATGGCTGTGCGTTTCCTGTCTAGGAAAACAGAGGGCAGACAGTATCCTAAGTATCTTTTCCTGCTATCACATCTGCAGAAAGCAGGGGAATAACCAAAGTTTGATTACTTATTCAAAGCTACTTCAATAAAACCTTACAATGGTAGAATAGAAAGAACACGTGAAATCAGAACATTTAAGTCTGAAATTTTGATAACTCTGATGTCAAACAATAAATAGAACTGAAAAAATAAGTAGAGGAATGGAGTACTAATGAGAAACAAGGTAATTCACTAGTAAGTCCAGTTAATAGCATTTCCATTGCCATCAGACTGACTATACTGAAATGACAGAATTTATCTCCTTGCTATTTCTAAGCTTAAATCAAACATAAAGGTGGTCTCTTTCCTTAGCACCTCTGTAACTCAGAAAACCATATATCTCAAAGCTAGGCTATATAAATCAGGTATTCAAACAATTCTAATTTTTGTTTAGATAATGTTAATTGAAGAATTATAATATTCTATTCTTATTATGATTGTATTTTATTTCTAAAATAATTATAACATAACAATCTAGAAAAAAACACACATATATAATATTATTTATTCACAAACATGTAATATTTTTGTCATACTAGTGTAAGCTGAGTAAACTCCATGACATATTGTGGAAAGAGAAACTAATAATATGTTATTTCCATGATCTTATATAAAATGAACCACCAAAACAATTAAAAAATTAAGAAGAATTCAAAGCAGTCAAGCAATTTCTGTTGTAGCCATACACAGTCATTAATATAATGCAGAGGTGGATATTTTCAGCCACTCTTTATTTGTCTGAAGATCTGATGGTCTTCCATAACTTAGCTCTTTCTCAGTCAAATCCCTACAGAAAGCAATGAGAATTGATCCAAATCTTGCAGTTTGTTTATAGGAAATTATTAACATACTATAGCTATCATTAACTGACTGCAAAATTCAAGTAACTTCAGTGAAACAATATCATCAGGGTTTGTGGACAGACTTGATCTGTTTTCATGCTTAAAAACAATTCTGCTGAGAAAGTAACGTGTTAAAAAAAAAAGAAAAAAAAAAAGAGCACATGAGGTTTTACTCTTATTTGTCTTAAGAAACAGAAGTTGCCATATGCCTTACAGAAAAACATGAAAGCTTTCGCTAACATCTTCCTTTTTTCCTAAAGAGCATATTTAAACCTGATATATTTCCTCTAATGACTGAAGAATAGGAAAAAAACCAACCCTGTTTTGTTTAAATACACCTGAAAGTACTGCAAGACAGAGACACACAGCTCTATTTTTAAAAATATTTTCAAAGTTGCGATGCTTACTTTTGTTTCACAGTGGAATTAGCTGATTTCATGTGGTATTCCATGCTTTCATACTTCATAGGTATCAAGTACATGATTTTGTTCTTGCCAGGACATTTTATGAAGTTTTGGATTTGATGAAATCATTATAAAACACAAGAGGGAGCAAGTGAAGGGAAGGAGAAGCATCTATCAGGCACACACAGCCTGGCATAACAGAATGGCTGGGGACCAGGCATGGGAGAAACACAGATTTCATGTACTAGCCCTATTCAGGGACATGACCATATCCTTGCTACATTCCAGTGCATTGGACTGCAGTATAAATGTGTTGCACGAGGAAGTCTGAAAAAGGCACTTTACAATTTCCAGTTGAAATAAATTTGAATATATTAAGACTACACCTACATGCAAAATTCTTCACTGCCAAGACTTTATGAACAGGGTATAATTGGAACTGCTTGAAAAAATCCTCATCAAAATCACTAGGAGAAGCAATAATATCTATGTATATCACTATGAGAAATAATCTTGGGGTTTTTTTATAAAAAACATATCAAATAAAATAAACACCACTTCTAAATAAAGAATTCATTTGGAATTTGCTAATTACATTGCTGCAGTTTGGAATATTGCATTCTAATTGTCAAGAACTTTACTTAATAATTTAGACAGAAACATTAAGATAATTTTTTAAAGAAGCCCTTAGTCTTGTGTGTATTTATACACATTCTTGTTCTCAGTGATGTGTTAATGAAGATTATCATTAAGCCATTAAAAGGTAAAAAGAAAATCAAGGCCCTTTTGGTTTTTATTCAAAGATTCTAATTTTTCCACAGAAGATAAACTCAAATCTGAGGTTGCTGCTGAGGCAGTCCCAAGCACCAAAATAATATGCCAAATGAAGATTAACGTGGATATAAAGAATGCAATGACTCCCCAAAGGAGTAGATGATAATACTCAGGCAGATTATCTATTTTTAGAACTGTTTGCTCTATTTCCTGTTTTGGGATTTTTGATCATTAACATTCAGGTTTGAATGACCAAAAGAAGGACTTTGTTTATAATATAGTAGGCTATTTTAAGTGTGTTTTACAGGATTAGTTACATTTTCCCTGACATGGATTGTTAGCCATTGCTCCAAACAAATCTTACTTCTTTTCAGCTTTCAAATATTGGTAGAAATTTCTGTGTCAGTTTTTAAAAAAACTTTTTTTCATTAATAGTTACCTTAAATCCTTTCAGGCTACTCTATTTTAGTAGAGGGAAACATTTTAGGAACACCAAAGATAGACGCAGTTAAATGTTCTAAGGGCAATGAAACTTTCCCCAAACCGGGTCTCAACTGTACCTGTTAGTGGACATGCTGGTTGATGAACACACCTTTTCTTTTGTTGGAAAATTGATGACAAAATCTGTAAAAGTGCAATTACTGCAGGCCCCATAGAAATAAAACCTGTCACAATCTACAACTTCATGTTTCAAGACAACTAACACTAAAGTTCAGCAAGACATTGCAAAGCTATTCGGCTGACAGTGTTACACAATGATATAAACTGAAGTTAAAGCACGGTTTCAAGAACTAATCAAAGAATAAGTAGTTCTAGGCTCTCTGGAATATGCTATCCAGTTTTTGGCCTTTCTTCTATCTTTTAGTAATCGATCAGTATATCTGTCAGAACTTGGCAAGAAACTCAGAAAGCTGTATATTGCTGAACTATATTTTACATTTTCTGTTGTGAAGACTGTATCTTCTATTTTGGGAATGTCTTTCAAGCAATTATTTGTTTTTAAATCAAGACCCTGTGAAGACAATTTTTCCTTTAAAGACCACAAATTTCAAGCAAAAGCATGAAGATACATTAACTGCCCTCAATTTTCAAGTACTGTACAAGGCTATTGTGGTTACAAGATGAACTAGAAATGATCTCGTGGGTGCAAGTGGTACATTTTATTTCCATAGAATCGACAAGCACTGATAAAGCAGAATACATGCTTGCATATGGTAAATATTAAGGATAGTGTCATTAAATATTGAGTATGAGTAGACAATATGCAGTTAGGTTCTTCAACATTCTTCATCTGTCAGTGAAGACAACTCTTTCCTTAAATCTCATCTATACGAATGTTCTTTGAAGGATGCTGAAGCACATTTATTTGAAAAGTCACATTTTATTGCTGTTAATATTCTTGTGATAGGATCAAAATAGTTGCACTAAACTCAGGGGAGATACTTCAATTTAAAGTACTTAAGGATGCTGTCCCATTGTTCCAGGCCTGTGCGGTTTGGATTCATCCTTCTTAATTGCTTTTGGACCTGTGGAATGCCAGTCTCTCAATGGCCGTGTCTGCTCAGCATAACCTACATGAGAATTTTCAGACCTAGAACCTTAGAATCATTAAGGCTGGAAAAGTCTTTTAATATCACTGATTTCTACCATTTACCCAGCATCACTGTGTTCCTCATTAAACCATATTCCTGAGTGCCACATCCACGTACGTTCTGAACAGTTCCAGGAACAGTGACTCCACCACTTCCCTGCATAGCCAGTTCTAATGGTTGACAAACCTTTCAGACAAGGAATTTCCCCTAATATTCAATCTAAACCTCCCCTGGAGGAACTTGAGGCTGTTTCCTCTCTCCCTCTACTGATACTGGTTTTGTGGTGTATCTGTATTCAAATTTACTATCAATTATTTTATATTTGTCTACCCATCTAAAATGGAATCTAAGACTATAAAAGCTGTTGATCCACTTCCTAATCTTCTTTGTGTGGCTGGATGCATTAGAGCATTCAATAACCCCCAGGAGCTTATTCTTTCTTATTGTAATAATGTAAATTTGTAGTTGGTGAGACACAGTGCTGGAGAAACAGAATGCTCTGCTTTTTCTATTTGGATACACACACTCTGTTTAATATTTCTACAGAATCTATAAAGTTTGTGCAAACTCTCTCTTAATGTTTTTCTTTTGCAAAATACCCTAAAAATTTATTCTTTTTATATCCCTTTTCATTCCATTACTAACCTGTTTCATCTTCAGAGTCAATAAGAAAATACTTATAGTGGTAATGCGTTTGTTCTTAAAACAAACCAAGAAAGGCTGTTTGTCTGTTTCCTGAGAAAATACTTGGGAGACAAATGCAATTATCACTGTTTTCTTGTAGAAACCACCAGTTACTCAAAATAAACTCAGACTTGCCAAACAATAGGGAATTATTGGCTTACTTCAGACAGATTCCTTCCTGGTATCATTTTATTTAGTATCATTAACATTAGCTACACTGACTTAAAGCAGTTTGCATGATCATTATAAGAAAGAAGTTTGTGTTTACACATTCTAAGGGTGCAGATAGTAACCATAAAGATAAATGAGACTTTGTGGGAGAAAACTCCACAGCATAACACTTTGCTAATATTACAGATGTAAAACAGTAGAAATTTAATAATCTTAATATGTTAAGTACTTAATATGTAACTAACATGTGACTAGTATATTTTACCAATATACTAAAATATTATGAATACTTTAATAATATCACAGATGTTAGAAGCCTCCAGTGTGCAAAGATATGCATTTAAACATAATTTAAATATCCATACAAAAACTACTTTTGAAGAAAGTGGGGGACTGAAGACAAGAACTACCAGGGAAATCCTTCCAGTGAGGTGGTCTTGGTCATATAATCTTTCATGACTTGCCACTACTAGGAATCTGCTCCTGGGCACTGTAAGACATAGAATATTGGGTCTGACCTTGCTGTACAGTACCATCATTCTTATGTCATGTTTCCTTATGACTCTCCTTGTACAGAATATTCAATTACAAATCCAAGAAAACCTAACATTTCTGACAACCTTAGACCTGTTTCTGTTTCCCCCTTGGAGAGATAGGAGTAAAAGCTGAAATTTAAAATATTTGTAAGCATTTTAGTTGATTGTCTATTTTGCCTACTTCCTAACTTACTAAAAATCAAGAACATTTACCTTTTTTATGGACAAACTTTTTGCCTAATTGATCTTTCTGAAAAGTTGAATACAGTAAAGCTTAGATCTCCAGGAACTCAGAGAAGAGTTGAGCTTCCTTATTTTATCAGGTGAACTCACACACTGTATAATGAGCTGTGGATGAGGTTGCAGTGGCAAGAATATGTTTGGTCACTCCGACATCTGGGCTGGTGCTGAGAAGTCTGCCTGTTGCTCTCTCCCAAATGAGATGGCTTGACTCTCTGCAGATGTGTGGTGAAGGCAATTCCTCATCCCTCTTTCTGCAGGGGAAATAAAATTGTTCATCCCCTCCAGGGAATTCATTACACTTTCCAGGGGAAGACTTCCTCCAGTCTGTTCTGTATGAAGTGCAACACCTGTTCCACAGAGCACAGAGCTAGATAATGCTGGGAGAAAATCACCTGGCTTTTCTTCCTTCTCCCCCTCTTTTACCTATTTCCAGCAAGTATAAGAATTGCAATGGTAATTAGAATAATGCTGTGATGAGAATAAGGAGGGCATTAATAGTTGCAGCAAGTTTTTCAAAGGTGGTTTCCACCCAGGAATGGAATAGAACTGTATTGGGACTGTGCAGTAATTCAGTTTTGTTAGGGGATCAGGACATATGCTCATCTCTTTCTATAAATATGAACAGACATATCTGCAACATGAACGCCAATCAGGTCAAGAGATAACAACCACATGTTAAGTACCAGTGCAACCACAATGTATACATCTCAGCTTATGCTGAGCTATATGTTTCTTGATTTTTCTTTTTTAACTCAACAAAACCCAAAGAAACTCAAAAACCTTCAACATTTAAATTAAAACCAGAGGATCTGGTGGTTTCTACAATAATCTGACCACAGAACATATAAGGAAAATAAAATGCAAGTAATATCTCAAAGAGATGAAATGAAATATCTGATGTGCAACTGCTGATGACCAAGAGTAAAGTTCAACAGTTCTGCACACCATTTTGCTGGTTCAGTATTTCACTCTCTATGAACAGCAGCAATAATTAAGGGAGATTTCTTATGGTATCATGTCTTACACTTAGTTTCTCAGTGCCTAAAAGGCTTTGAGCTCTCACAGAATACTCTCAGTAGCTTTCACTTTCCTTCAGCTCCCCAAGACTAGTATTCCTAAACTGGCAGCAACCAGCTAAAATTTAAAGACAAGGCAGATGTACGCAATTCTGATTATATCTCACTAATCTGAGAAACTGACCTCAAAGAGAAAAGAGTTAGAAGAAAGAGCTGGGCTTAAACAATTTAGTTTTGGAAAACAAAGAAGACTAAGCAACCAAGATGCATTGAGACTGTTAGGAAAAAAAAAAAGGAAGAAAGAACTCAAAGACCACAATTTTCATCCCCACTTTTCTAAAATGGAAATTTAAGTTGTTTCACCCCAATATTTTATTTTTTAAAGCTTCCTTATTAGTTGCTTTTAACAGCTAATACCATGAAAAAACTAGAGAGAGACATGCTTTGATTCTGTTCCTATAAAATTTTATGTCCTGGCAAGACTTTTTCCATTTCTTCAATAATGCCTGCAAGCCAAGACTATCAGTTATTCATGGAGCCTTTCATGCAACACTTGCTGTACCAGTGTGTACATGATCTTGTGGTCTATTTAGTCTGGTCTTGGGCCATAGTACTTATGTCTACATTGGTAAGCAGTGCCCAATGAAAGTAAACCTGTAGAGGGAAACAGCTGAGGAAGTGAGATCTACATTATATGCATTTCAGAGGCTGCATTTCTTTGAACTAGTCGGGTGCCCTGGGCTGAATGTATTAGGAGTGCTTCATGTGATGCAGTTTAGTTTCACCCACATGATCCTGGAGCCTGCTATTAAAAACATAGTAAATAGGAACGACTAGGAGATTTGCCTCAAAAAATGCTTTGGGTTTGTACTAACCTGCTAATGTAGATATATTAAGAATCTGGAAAAAGAAGAAACCTCAGTAAGGGAGTGCTGAAACAACTCTTCTCAAGGGAAGTTTTGGTTGGTTTTGTTGGTTTTGTCAGGGGCAGGTGGGAGCTTAGACTTTATTGATCTTGATTAGACATTGGAGTGGTTTGCTAATCTTTCTTTAAAAATTGGCATTAAAGATTTTATTGAACTCATTATATTTACCACTATATTTTTTCACTAAAAAGGCATTGCTGATTTTGAGTAGAAAACAAGATCACATACAGCTTTCATCTTGAAGGGTTTCCTCTTCCCTTTTTGCAGAATAAATATTCTATTCATCCCTTGCTGATGCTTTCTTCCTCTTTCCATTCTTGATATTTTCATTGGCAGTATTTGGTTCTTGCATGGTATTTTAAAATAGAGTATATTTCTCCAAATTTAGCTTAGTAAGACATTTTTTTCCTCTCTCTCACATTCTCTACTTTTCTTAGTCTGACTACCATGATTGTTCAGAGCTTCCCAGCTGCTAGTCCTTCTAGATGTGGCAAAACTGACAATGATAAAGACTGTTTTCACATCTTTTTTCCAGACCGCATGTTTAACTTGAGCAAAACCATTATAAGCACAACAGTAGGCTTTGAGTGTGTGTAATATTTGAGAAACAATGATTTTTCCTCAGAGAGAAGCAATCTCAAATTACAAGGGACAAAAGAAACCAAACATGCAAGGGTAAATAATAGCATTATATGTCATTTCTTTCTCATTATAAGAGTGAGACTAAAGGCAATGGAAACTTAAGATAAATACAAAAACCTAATTTTTATTCCCATACTCCATCATTTATAAAAGCCACTCCAAATAGAGTTTCTGTATAAACAAATTTTAAAGTTGCAAGGAACCTCCCCACTGAACTAATTAGATAACTGTGGAATTTGGTCTTTGGAACAAAAGTTTATGCTGACAAAACAATCCAGATTCCACACAAAATGAACATCAACATACAGTGCAACTCAGCGTTGCTTGTGAAACCCTTTTTTAAAAAATCATTACCGGACTTACTAATTAGATTTTTATAAATGTCAAAGCAACAAGGAAACTGTATCCTGTTATGAAAGTGGGTAAGAAATGAAAAAAGTATTTTTTTCAAGTCACTTGAGAGATGAAGATAATGAAGAGATACCTGACAAAGAGTGACAAACTATACACAGCAAATATTTGTGGGGAAGATCACAGAGTAGTAACATATAAGGGAAAAAGATACCAGCTATGTATTTTCAAAAAGAAGTGAGAAATTGGTAAAAATGAAAGGAAGGCAAAAAAGGAGTACATGCTCTGTTAAGATCTGAGGACTCCAGCAGATGTGTTGACCTAAAATTGGTCTGAATCAGACCTGAAGATTCAGCAGATGACATATTCAAAGTGAAAAACAGGAACTGTTTTATTCTGCCTCCCATGACTAACTGAGATTTAAAGGTAATTTAAGATAAATTAGATATTCATAACCAAGAGAAGAATTTTGGATAACCTTATTTTGTCATCTGATTTGTCAAAGAAGAAAAATACAAAATTATCAATTTTTGATATGATTCCAACTTCCATGTCCTTTACCCCATACTATATTTGTAAGATTAGTTTATATACTGGGGAAAGGAGAGATTAAAACCAACTTTTCTGTGGGAGAGGCAGGCATCTGGAATGCTTTCCAGACATCTCAGAAATTTTTCAAACAAAACTTCCAGGTGTTCAAAGTGATAAATATGTCAAGGACATGTTTTGTACTCTTTTACATGGAGTTTTCATTTCAAGTTGTTTTCCTTATTCATATGCTTAGTAACACAGACATTCAAATACATATCAAGGTATATCAAAAACTTTCATGTCCACTGATTTCTACAATGCGTTTTTTTGGTAGTTGTTTTTAATATATCAAGTTTTGCATCAGAAACAGACAGTATTTGTATAGTAGACATGAACTCTTGTCTGTCTAACCATGATCAATATTTTAATTGCCTTGGCTAGGCTCATAGGCATCCCGTTTTCAGTGAACTCACTATTATGTGCCAGCTTAGTTTTACAGAAGGTATTACAGTAAATTCTCAGTGACTTGGTTTCCTTTGTATGTTAAGTAGAGATGATATTTCTTTTCCTTCCTTACAATTCAAGATAGGAAGTATTGATTCCGCACTGACTGTCATAATTATCTAGAAGACACCTAAAAGCAAAAGTTAAGAACTTAACAGGGCTAGCACAAAGTTGCTATGCTAATTTAAGGGGGGTTCAAAGCAGAGCACTAATGGGAACACTGAAATATGCTGTTCTGCACTGTCGCTAAGGGCCCAGTGCTGGTCAGCACCAGCCAGCCACGACCTTCTCAGTGAGAGTATCCCGTGGGGAACAGCCTTTCCGAGGGCACTGGCAGGCCTTCCTGAGCAACTAGTGATCTCAGCACAAGAGCACCCACAAAAGGGAAACTACAAACTGAAACATCCTTACCTGGGGGCTAAAAGCTGTGGTATATCTGGGAAAGGCAGGGGGTGGGGTGGAAACCAATTAGCCAATGGGGTGCAGGTGATTACCATGAGGAAGCAAAGCATGCTGGGTTCTCACCCTGACCAAATGGGTTGCTTAAGTGTGACTCCTCCAGGGGAGTGTAAAAGGCTCTTGTTTTGAGGGCCCACAGCCCTTCACACTGCGTATCTGGGTAACCCACAAAGCCCATTAGGTATAATTTCTAAAAATCAAAGAGATTTTAAAAATATTTATCTCATCTTGCAGTTAGAAAGAATTAGCTTTCTCACAAAACTTGTTCTTTTGGAGAGAAGTTGTTTCTGGTACATAGTGGCCCTTGTGATTAAAACAGCTTGAGTAAACTGTGCATTTTGTCAACCTGAAGTGGTGAAGAAAAAGACCTGTTCACTTTAGTCAGTCCTGCCTTCTTGAGTATACTTCCATATTCACATGCTTCCTAGATGAACTTCAAGGAACAAGGGAAGAAAACTGTAATTCCAAAGGACTAAAGAGAAGATCTGCAAATCATTATGGCCAAGTCTGCAAGTCTGACACAGAGTTCTGTTACTGAAGCAGGGTTCCTAATGGAGATCAACTAGAAAATATACTTAAGAATGCATATGAAGACAAGTTCCCTCTGAAAAGGAACTATAGTGATGCAAAGCAAGTTCTTCTGCAACCAAAGTACAACTGTACCACTTGAAATATTTCAGCACCTCCTTAACAGCCTTATAGTTAAATACTGCCTATATTTAATGGTTTACATTTATTTTTGCCACTGACTCCAATTTTATAATCAAAATCTCAGCTCCTTCAATAATTGTAATAAATAGGGGGTGTTATATTTTTAGGTTAGGTCATTCAGAGAAAATTGAAAAATGTGTGACACTAATATTTTTGAGAAGTAAGCATCCCAAGTAACAAATTTTAAGACTTGTGAATCTCAGGACTTTAAGCCACATTCCTCAGTAAGAGAGAAACCCTCATGAGTCATAGCAACTGTCATAAAGGACTGATGCCTAGATGACTCTGCACAGAAAGGTGTAATTCCACTGGCATTTCTGAGGACATGACAGATATTATTAAAACATAGAAAGAAGGATATAGCCTTATACTGTAATTTATTTATGTCACAGTTAGAAATTAATACAGTAAGTGATTTACAGCGAATACAACTTGAGAAGATAAAAGTTTTACCAAAACATTTTTCTCTTTTAAGCAGACCAATGCAGCTAGCAGCATGCATAACTGAATTTCTCCTTCCACACTTGCAGTTCAGAAACTTAACCTCATAAACAGATGGAAGCAATCATACATTGCATGGGGTTTGAGAGAAGTAGAAAAATGAGCTGGTCTGCAAGATGAAAAATCTTGAGAACAACTGAGTTACAAGCTAAGTGCTCAGGTCCAGTTTCTCAGTTCATGAGATTTTGCTCACATTGCAGTAAAATTTTCCCATTCCAGCATAGTTCAAATTGGAATCAGCACATTTAAAGCCTATTCATAATAGGAAAATTCAGGAAGATGTGGAGATTAATCCTGACAGACATAAATAAATGACCTCCCAATACCATTCTTTGAAAGATGATCATTTCTAAGGGGAGAGCTTCAATCCTAAAAGGTTTCTTTCCCACCGTGAGCTCTCATTTTTCCCTTTTATTTTTCCCTTCTTTTTTCTTTTCTTCCTTTGTTTTTTTTTTTTTTTTTTTTT